>PVHP010003023.1:0-82521 GCA_004024765.1 Zapus hudsonius | reverse complement strand
TATCCCCATTTTGTATTTAAGCTCAATTTGCATGAAATTTGTATTAATAAAATTGTATCTGTCAAATGAACTCTACAAGCTCACCTAAAAATATAGGGAAAGAGAAAACTTCCCTCTTTTTAAAAACTTTGTCTTCAGGCAATCCCAGACCCCCAATATTGCCTTTCTGGATTTTTCCCTTTTCTATCTGAAGACAAGACCAGAAATCATTTACAGAAGATTTTATGAAACACAGGAAAATAGACTGTCAGATTGAATGTTTTTATAGTTCATCTGTTGAAACATGTTTAACATTTGAAAAATACACTTCCGTTTAAAGGTAACATTTTGAGTTCATTGTAGTAAGTTGGGGTGCGAAGAGTTACATATATTAATAATAACAGAAACAAATGCAGAATTTCTGAGCCATTAGGTGACAAATCTCCTTAGAAAGCATTTCTATCGAAAGAACAAACAGCCCTTAGTGCAACCTGACATGCTCTATAATTTAACTTTGCCTGACTGCCTGTACATCAAAGGAGCAGCCCTCTCTGCTTGCCAAACCCATTCCACATCTGAACCTATACTGACAAAGTGCCAGCCTCAGCCTTCTTTGAGTGCAGACTTAGAGGTTTAGATATACCCTTTCTCTATGTTACCAGGTGAAGGTTTTCCTATGTTCAAAGAAAGAAGAGCACCAGGCTGTGAAGATGGCTCCTCATTAAAGGATCTTACTTGTCAAACCTGACAGCCTGGGTTGACCCAGGTTGGCTTCCCCAGCACCAAGTGCCACATGCACCTGGAGTTCCTTTGTAGCAGTAAGAGGCCCTGGTATGCCCATATATCTGTTCAAATCATTCTCTTTCCAGCTCTCTTTCATATATATCACCAAAAGACACATAGAGCAGAAAGGTATTAAATAAGATAAGCACTCCACAGGCAGTGGTATAGGCTGTCCCAAAAGGAACAGCACATTGGGTTCTGCATTCTGGATTATTAAGGAAATTTTCTGAATATGTATGTATTTGGTGGAATATTCATGGAGAAAGGTCACTTTTTTCCTGCCTAAATCATAATGGAACATCTCCCTTTTTAAAAAAATCTTTTGTTTTTCTCTCACAATTTTTTGGGAGAAGCTCAAAAGGGCCATCACAACCAGAATGCAAAGGAAACTACAAAACTGGGTCATTTGAGTATGAAGACCAATTTTAGTGCCTTGTTTGCCCATTGGGATAGTACCCTTGCACCTTAGTTTCTGACACATGTGAAAAACATAAGTGATCTTCAGCGATGCTTAACAACAGTGGGGCATTTGACTGTCAGCATACGCTGCAGCAAAAGTCTAGGTTAGGTAAAGTGAGATGATATAGAATGTTATCTTAACACAGCTGATGATGTGCTTGACTTCTATGAAAAAAGTAGACATTTTCCAACTAAGCATAAGAATTCACTAACAGATTACTGACTTAGTTTCATGGTGAAAAGAGAGAACAGAAAAGGAAGGACATGAATACTTAGAGCAAAGATACTATGTCAGTTATATTTTCATTGCTGCGATAAAATACCCACAGCTAAGGGGCTTAAAAAAGACAAGAGCTTATTTTTGGTTTACAGTTTTGAGGGGACATCCATCATGGCAAAGAAAGCCTCTGAGAAGCAGACAGCTAGTGTCACATTGTGACATAAGCAGGGTGGCAGTAGAGGGAGAAATGGAGGGAAAGGCTGTAATACAGCAAAGCTCTCCCCCAGTGAGCAAGACCCACTTCCTAAAAATGTCACAATCTCCCAGAACAGTGTCACCAACTGGAGATTAGGTATTCAGTGAGTCTATGGGGGACATTTCACATTGAAACCACCACAATCCACCCCTGTCCCTTATCTAAAAGTACCACATATTTATTTTCCATCTAAGTTCATAATAGGGGTTCAGTAAAAATTTGCTGACTGAATTTCATGATGAAAAGCAGAGGAGGAAAGAAAGGAATTGAATACTAGAACTAAAATTAAGGTCATACAGGTGAAGGAGAAAAGCCCTCTATGGATTTATGGGAGGAAGATAAAGCTATTCAGGGACTGTCACAGTCAGCCATATGCCACTGAGATGAATCTTCAAACTAGGCACAGTTTATGGGAGGAAAGGATTTATTGAAACTACAGATTGAGGAGAAGTTCCGTAACAGCGAAAGAGGCTGGTCCTCTTTCACATTACCTACATCTCACACACAGAACAGGGAAACAGACAGGAGGGCCAAGGAGAGAATTTCTTCTCCTTTATAGTGCCTTAGGATGGGGTCTTACAATCCTTCCCCAGACTTAATGGCTTCCTGAGTCTCTGGAATTTTCTTCCTACATGGCCCACACAGGAAAGGATGTTTACTTCCAGCTTCTTTGAACTTCTTTAAATCCTGCCCCTTGCTGAGGCTGCCTTCCTATTATAAACATCCTCAGAGACCCACCCAAGATAATTTGACAACAAAGCCTAACCATCACAGGGACGTAAAATGAACTCATTATTCAGTTGTGGTGTGCAGGTTTTCTTTCCTTTATGCAGAGAGTGGAACTTAGTCTATAGTCAATATTAGGCAAGTAGTCTACTACTGAGCTAGAACCAAGCCCAGCTGCAGTATGCATTCTGAAGTCCATTTCACCTGGTCTGTCTAAGTTATTTTAGAAACAAATGAAATCAGAATGGACACAGGATAATTTAAAAAAGCTGAGATGGTGGGTTTTATTCACTTTAGTGCTTATTCATTTACTTCTAGTATTTCTAGTATTTCTGATCCTTGACTCAAGAGAGGACATTATTCAAATGAGTTTCTTTGGGGGGGCATAATAAATAAATTTTAATAACATTAAAATAATTAACTTTTGAAAATGATTTGTACATGTATTTTAAGATAACCTTCAACCCCCCAGGCTCCATTACAAATTGGGGATTGCACTGCCCTTGCACAAGAACTGAGCAAAGCTGCAAAATAAAAAGTCTGCAAATCCCACTCAGAAGAGTGACTTTACAGTAATGGGAAAAATAAGCATTTAATTTTTTTTTCATTGTATACCTGTACATGGGTTTAGACAGAATGGCTCAAATTAAACAAATATAGATTTCATTTATACAAACATTATGTCATGGATAGGTATATCTATTTTAAAAGGATACATCTTTGACATTGAATGCATGGCCCAGATCTGATTCAGTCCCCAAGTGCAAACTGGCTCCCTGAACAATCCCCACACCTCACCAGGGTTGCTCAGGCTTATTGAGGATGAGTGAAGGACGTGACTGATGCTGGTAAGCAAGGCAGGCCACAGAGGGACAGGTGTCACTTCCTCTACCTACCTGTTGGGGGGGGAGAATTATTGCTAGTCAATTGTTACTCCAGAAGAAGAGGGACTCCAGCCCCCTATATACCTACTGAGCTGGGTACCTGGGTGGACAAAATGACTGCTATCTACTGTATGTAGGGGACACGTAGAGCTATCCAGGACCCTCTAGATAGCTTGAATCTTCAATTCAAAAATATCAAATAACATGGAGCAAAGAGCCTTTTGTCACATGGGGAAAGTCATACTACCAGAAATGGATGTGTGATGCCATCAGATGAGTATTTCTGATTCCTCCCACCACCTGAGCTTTATGTAAAGAGGAGGCAAGAATGTTTACGATTGGTGACTCTGAGGAAACAGACATCCCTTGAGCCATACCCCAAGCTTCAGGGAAGATACCTTTGGCTGAAAGAAAGCAGCACTCTTCATTTCCCCCTTGTTATTTCTACTCTCTGTCACTTCCTTTCTCCCCCCTTTTAGCCTCTTCCTCAAACAATGCACTCCACCCCAACCCTGATTCCCTTACTTCTTGACTCCAGAGGATCACATATATGTATCTAACTGCAGTGGTCTATTTTTGGGTCAAAGCAGGAGATTTGAGTTTTCCTCCTTTGCATGTAACTACAAACATGCTGTTAGTGCCAGCTAGTTAATGGCTGAATTTTACCAAAAGAAAAATGTCACAAGCTTCTTTTATCCTCATTTTACCCTGATCCTAGTAGGTATGTACTCTCAAGAAAATGTACTTTTGGAAGAATCCCTCTGTGAACAGAGTGGAGATTTTGATTATCAAGTACTCTTATTATGTGATTTTTGTACACTTCAAGGGGGAAACCAATAAAATTTGTTGTTCATTTATATGTCTTTATGAACAAGTATAGTAAAAATAACAGCCATGAATAAATAAATAATTGTTGGCCAAAAACAAAACTGTATACTATTTTTATTACATCCATAATATAAATCCCTTCACACCACAGATAGACAAACTCCCAGTACTGAGCACATCTTTGGTTTAGACAAAGCCAATCAATGATGTAAGGTTGTTTATAAGTAATAGCTAAATTAATGGTTCAAATGATGTCACCTTCCCCTCCATACGCATTTTAGACTTTGGTAATCAATTTTAGTCCAATCATAATCAATCCTCATTGATCCAAGCAGATGAAGTCATTCATCCATCATGTGCTATTGCAATCTAAGACTGGGCTTTGAAAACTGTGTGTGTGTGTGTGTGTGTGTGTGTGTGTGTGTGTGTGTGTCACTGCATGCAGGTGGCGATCAGAGGACTACCTTGTGGGAGGCAGGCTCTCTCACTGTACAGCTGCTTCTGCCTGTGAGCTTCCGATTCTCTTGCCTTCTCCCATCTCATTGTTGGCTACTACATCCAGTTTTTATGTGTTTTTGGGGATTCCAAGTCTGGTCCTTTACTTGTACAGCAAGCATTTTATATGTTGAGACATCTCCCCAAGCCACTAATTTCTTCAATATTCCATAATCATGTTCAGGAATATTCTAGACATCTCACCAGCTTCAAAGAATTTTCCAATTATCAAATCACAAGCTAAGTCATCTTTAGTCTTCTTGTTTTGTTTTGCAAACTTTGGATGGCATCCAAGCCTGTGGTTACCCATACAATGGACATCATTATCCATGGCTAAATATTTTTTAAATATTTTATTTATTCATTTTCAAGCAGAGAAATAGAGAGAGAGAGAGAGAGAGAGAGAGAGAGAGAGAGAGAGAGAACACACCAGGGCCATCACCTTGTGGGTACTGGGGAATTGAACTGGGGGCCTTAGGCACTGGAGGCAAGTGCCTTATCGCTGAGCCATCTCTCCAGCCCATAGCTAAATATTTTTATTTGATATTTAAAGAAGATATTTTTGAAATATTTATTAGTTATCTATCTATGTATCTATTTTTTTGAGAAAGTGGCAGAAACAAAGATGCAGAGAGAGAGAGAGAGAGAGAGAGAGAGAGAGAGAGAGAGAGAGAGAGAGAGAGAGAGAGAGGGTTTTATGGGTGTTCCAGGGTCTCCTGCCATGGTAAATGAATTCAAGATGCATGCTCTACTTTGTACATCTGGATTTATGTGGATACTAAGGAACTGAAATCAGTGTATCAGGTATTGCAAGTAAGCATAGCAAGCACCTTTAAATGCTGAGCCAACTTTTCATCCCTTTATTTGATTTTTAATCTATTTAAAGAGTTCATTTTACAGATTATCAGACAAGAAATATGTGCATTTAGGATAGACCTGAATATAAGGATCATGGTTATGAAAACTGAAAAGCCTTCTACCATAAAGACATAAAGCAAAACTTTGGTGTTAAGTAGCTTTGGGTTCAAGTTCTGACCCTGGCTCTCTGTATTCTCAAGCGTACTATTCAAACATTACACTCTATGATTTCTTCCTCTTTTAGAGTGAATCAGTGGTGCTCACCACATGTACTTGAATGAGACAAAAAAATCTATAAGTACTTAACATAGTTCCTGTATAAATATAAGTTTTATTATTGATAGTTGCTTATTAATATTAAAAAAAAACAAAGTGAAGAGTGAAACAGCTTTCAAACCTGCCTGTAAGAAGGCTAGAAGGCCTTTTATTATCTTTCCTTCAACAGAGCTTTCAAGTTTTTATGCACGGGCTTGATTACTAAGCATCATTTGAATAAAAAAATATGATACTTTAACTTTTAGCATTATTGGTCTAATTAAGAACTGTTTCTCAAAGAGGGTCCTCAGTGGGTGGGGGGGTAGGGGAAAAAGAAATGGGGGTATCAACCACAAGACTTGTTCATATAGTGTTTCTACTTATTAACAATAATTTTTTTTTAAAAAAGACTTTCTCTGGAAATAGCAATTCTATTGGGCATTCTTTGGTTTCCAGCCACTATGACCCCATTTTTATAAAGAAATTGCATTATTATGTGATGTACACATAGTTCCCAAAATCAGTTCTTAACTTGGTGTTAATTATTTCTCATTGAGATAGCACACACATTTTAATTCATCTTTAAGTTCTTAAGATATTAGTATATTTACAAAGCATTATTATTTGCAGAAAAAAAATCACACCCTTAATTTTATTTTCCTGCGTTGTTTACTCTTGGAGAAATACCACATAAAATAAATGAAATTTCATTATCGTGAAGCTGATTATTATCAAAGTATGACAATGTCACAGTACTGAAAATCTTTAAAATTTCATAAGAAAATGTCTGTGTTTTGGTTATGAGAAATTATGTATGAAGCTAATCTAAATTATGATTGTTTCAAACTCTCAGTCACATAAAAATGGTAAAATATTCCCATTTCTTCTCATCTCCTTCCTGTCAAATTTTATCTGACCTGTGTTCTTCACTACAGTCTTGAACATTTTTCAATCACACATAGATGAAAATTTTAATTATAAGCACTTCTCTTGTATTCCAATTCAAAGTAACATATACTTTATATAAAGCATGCTATATTGTCCAGTCTTTCATTACATGAACACATGTGAAACACTACGTTGGTAAAGACTTTCTATTTAAAATTACAAGGTAACACATACTTACTTTAAAAAGCAGGTGTAAAAGAATATTGGATAAATTACAGAAGAATGAAAATGTTGGGAAACCAACCATGTGCAAAGAGTTTTTACCAACATGATGCCTAAGGACTAATCTCATAAAGACAGCAATGGAAATGCTAGCCACATCTTGTATACTCTTCTCTGGGTTCTTTTGAGGCATTTTTTTTTCAAGAAAAAGACTATCACATAGCTCTACATCTAAGACACAAAGCAAATAAATATTTATTATGCTTAGTTTATATAAAGCAGAGAGTATTTGATGGGAGCCAAGACTCAAATGTTGAGAGAGATGACCAAAGTGAGTAAAGACAAGGGTCCTTATCTTGTCCCCATGAAAATCACATATTGTTTACCATATCATGCCCAACACTGGCCAGTTTCTGTGCCAGTCTGAGAAAATAATAGTAAAATAGCTCAATTTTTCAGGATGAACAGAGTCTAATTATGGGTGTGATCTACTGGAATGTTGGAATTTTGTATAATAAGGAGTTATGGGAGCATGAAAGGAGGATGAAGGACACAAAGATGAAATTATTATCTCACGGTTCTTTAAAAACTGACCAGTTATTAAAGTTAAATTAAGAAAATAATTGTGCCATTTGTACTACATAGGAACTTCTGAAAGTCATGTTTTGTCTCTTCTCACACCTCAATTCTGGTGTTTCAACAATGACTGTTGAGTCTTCTTTAGTTTATATTCAGAAAATTATTTTATTTTCATTAGTCTTGACTCATAACTAACCTTTGTTTTTATTTCAAATCAGTGAGAATCTTTCCAATGGCTCAAAAATTCTCCCAGGAAAATTATCAACGATTTTTCTCTTCTTCCATTTATTTATTTATTTATTTATTTATTTATTTATTTATTTATTTAGCTTGTATGTGGTGGTGGCAGCGGTGGTGATGTGTGTGTTGTACACACATACATGTGCCCATGCTTTGCCCTTGTATTCTGTGTGCTGTACTTGATGGCAGTAGCCCAATTGAAGCATCAGCTCACCACCCTCCCATCCTATCTTACTTGCACCTGAGTGTCTTACTGATCTTTACAGGATCTTTGGAGATTTTCCAGTCTCTGCTCCTCTGTGGCACTGGGGTTACAGATGAGCATGGCCATGCCCACCTGTTAATGGAGGTCCTAGAGATTTAAACTGAGTAGTCCATCAGGCCTCCTCAGGCTCAGATTTTTACACAAGAAGAGCTATTCACCATTGAGTCATCTCTCCAGTGCTCCAAAACCTTTTGATCAGCCTCCTAAAGCCTTGCAGAATATCCTCTCAACTGAATCAATAGTACACCTGACAGGAGCCACACTTGTCTCCTTGTTCTTCCAACACAGGAGCTGTGCCCTGCCTTGGTGTACTCTTCATTTACTCTGATTTGTTCCCTCCTCCTACAATGTTCTCTCCCTAATTCTCTGAATCAGTCACATGCTCTGTCACCTCTTCAGGTTTCACTTTTAGTGGCCCTTTCCCTAAGCACACTATTTAAAAATCAGATGCTGCCATCACCACCAGCTTGACACCAGCCAATGTCCTTGCTTTACAATTTTTATAGCAATTACTGCCTTCTTATGTTTCCTCTCATTTGTTTAACTTGTTTTTTAGTATTTACATATATTTTTCCCTAGAAAGTAAGATTCTTCATAGCAAGCATTTTAATCAGGTTGGTATTATGCTTGCAATGCACTAAAACAGTGAATTTCTCTATTATATTTGTTAAATTAGTGAGGTATTTACTCAATCATATGAACAAATCTGAAATGAAGGGTAAAATCCAAAGTCTTCCTCTTGAAGTCAGCTCACATGCTGCTGGGATGAATCTCCAAACCAGGCACAATTTATGGGAGGAAATGATTTATTGAAACTACAGATGCAGGGGAATTTCCCTAGCAGTGAAAGAGGCTGCTCCCCTTTTACAGGTCCAAGGAAAGAGAGAAACCTACCACCAATACCACAAACACACACAAGCAAGACAGGCAGTGGGGCAAAGGAGAGAATTTCTTCCCGTTTCTATATGGCCTTAGGGTAAGGTCTTGCTACTCTACCTCACACTTAATGGCTACCTGAGTCTCTGGACTGCCTTCCCAGGAAAGGATGTTTACTTCTAGCTCTCTTGAACTTGCTTACATCCTTCCCCCTGTGAGAGGCTACCTTCTGGTAAAGATCCTCAGAGATCCACCCAAGAAAATTAAAAAGATAAAGTTGACAACAAAACCTAACCATCACGCTTCATTTTTTTATTTTCTTAATTTCTAGTAATTTCAGCCTCTGTCATTTGAACATCATATTGTTTTCATCCTCACTTCTGTGAACTTGATACCTTGCCCATAAAAATGCCAACTTAAATACATTTTCATTATGTTCCAAATATCAGAAAGAAAAGGAAACCATACACACTAAGATTGTATCTATTTATTTTAAGTGTCTCCTTCCTTTTGGTTTTTTTTCTGTTTATGATTCTCATTGGATTTAATCTAGACAGATTATAAATGCATCTAATTAAAATGGAATGCATCTCAAGTTCATATTTGGAGAGAGAGATCCTTTTTCTTGGTGTGATTGAGGCTACCAGCTTCCTTCATAAGTAAGTGCCATCATTATGATCTTTGTGTTGGTGTAGTTGAGGTTCTTAGAGAATTTTATTAATTGTGTACTGAAGCCTTGGAAATCCAGGAGCTTTCAGAGCTGTAATGTAATTTAATTTGAACAATGGTCTTACAACTTTAAATTATTACCCCCATATCACAACTTAGAAAATCTAGTTGTATAATGTAGGCAACGTACCTAAGGTCATCTTACAAGTTGAGAAACTTATATCGAAACTTATGTCAGCCTCATTCAAAATAGTGGGTCTTTTTCCATTTCTGGCCTCCTGATTGCAAATATCTGTGTACACACTCTTTGCCGTCATTCCAGTTATATTCTCTGTCCCTAAAGGCATCCTTTGGTTACTAAAAGATTTAAGAACATCCATTTTACTACCAAGATCTCTTTTTTTTTAATCACTGGAGATTATCATCTATAATTATCTGTTTTGAACATGTGTAGAGAAGTGAGTTACTAAATGCTAAAAACAGTCTGTGGAAGCACCAGGGGCATTTACATATGGAAACTCATTTTATTTTACTAGCAAAATGGAAACTCTAATTTGAGGGTTCAACCTGCCTCTGACCACTTTCTTTCAAACTGAACAAAAAGAAACGCATAGACTACAAAGAGATTTAAGAGGCTTGGCTCACCACACATTCAGCCAAGACAAGCAATTCTTTTTCTTATAGATCATTAGAAAAAATTAGTACCTTCCTGGATAGTTAAGGCAGCCGTGGCTTTTGTTCCTGTGATATATGGCTTTTTAAAAAAAAAGAAAATTAAAATGTGTCCCCTGTTTCTAGACTTTGTTATATACTGTCAAATCTATTTCTGCTTCTTATTCTCTGCTCACCCAGCCCCTCCAGTGTTCCTGGATACCAAAATTCAGAGGAGACCATGTCCTGCCCAAGGCCTTCTTTAGTTATGGCTGCATTACCTTCAGTTTCTTCTGCCCCAGGCACCCTAACTTAAAGAAGTTTCTGTCTCAGTCCCCAGCCCATCCAATACATGTACCTATTGACAGGATCACAGCTAATTAGCCTCAGAGGCTTGTCAGCTGCCACAGAGATGGATCATTCTGTTTTTTTGTGAAAAGTATTTACAAGAGCTGGTAAGTTTCTCAATAGGCTTCCAAAAGCAAATTACAATTACCTGCTTCCTCTAAGAAAATAATTCTTCTATCACTGATGCACCTTCCAGCAGCAAAAATAAACAAATAAACACTATTTCCCAAATGCTGTCTTTTCTAACAGCTCATCAGGCCACATTTCATATTTAAGAGTCATAGCTTCAGACATATCTGTTCAGACCTATGTGACTCTGTCTGGGTTTGAGTTTCCTTCATTCATGTTCTATTCACAAGCATGTGATGTTGGTTATTTAGGGAGGTTGCTAAGTACCTGAGCTTCTATCTGAAGAGATGTAGTTGACAGAGTGTTCTACTAACCACTAAGGTTTTCTAAGAGGCTCAGAATGTATGCTCAAAGGAGACTATAAATATGTATGTAGATTAATGGAAATGGTGTTATTTTTTGAAATATAGAATGCTATTTTTGTTTGAAAAACAGATTTCTGCTCTCATTTGATTCTGCTTTTGTCACCTTCCTAAAATCATGATCTTCCCACTCCTGTACTTGTAGTTTTCCATGGCAGATCTAACAAATCAGTGAGTAAGCTTAGTAAATTCAAGAAATTTTAAAATATACTAGAGACAGTTGGATACATACATTTATTTCTCTTAAAAATAAACCCCCAAAATTACTTACATTAACTCAAGTAGAAACAAAGTACATAAAATGTAACAATTACATAAATTTATAGGATTAGATTCTTCTCACCACACCATGAGATTGGTAAGAAATTTCAATGTTGCTTTTAATCTGTAAATATAAACATAATTGCATTTGTACATGTGTGTGATGTCATGTGTGTATTTGCATGTGTGTAGGTGCACATGTGGGCAGTACATGTGAGATCCAGTGATTGATATTATCTTCCTGGATTAATCACCACTTTATTTATCCATATAGGGTCTCTCACTTCAACCCAGAGCTCACTGGTTTGTCTAATCTAATTAGCCTCTTTACGTTGGGGATTTCCTGTCTCTACCTCCCAAGTGTTGGGATTACAGGCAGGATACCATGCCTACCAGGCATTTATGTAGGCGCAGAGAATCTGAACTCCAATTCTCATACTTTATGAGGAAAGCATCTGAGCCAGTGAGCCATCTCCCCAGCCCACCAATGTCATTTATTGCTGTTAATTACTATCTCACTGTGTAAGTAATGCCATTAGTGTTCTTTTCTTATCATACTTCAAAAGAGTAGTAAAAGCATGGATGCACATACAACTCCATAAATAGGTTTATGTACTCACACACATGTAGTCTGAACAGTTAAGACTGGCAACATATATTTTAAATTTAAGAGCCAGGCTTGGTGCTATGGGCTTGTGATGCCAAATAGTTTGCTCAGACGAGAGAATTGCCATTTCACAGCTGGCTTGGGCTTCATAGTTTATTCAAGACTAGCCTGAGCAACTTGAAGAGTTATCTCAGAGTAAAAAAATGAAAATGGACTGTATTGTAGCTCAATAACATAACGGTTATCTAGGGTGTGTCAGGCCCACATTCACCTCCTCACCACAAAAACATAGGTGGATAAATGGATCAATAGGTATACAGATAGATAATAGCTAGGTAGAAAAATAAAAAAATAAATGCATGGGTATATAGATTAATAGAAGGATGTTGGACAAGTAGATAGATGGGGAAATAGATAAATGATAGATATCAATAGATGAATGAATAAATTGGTAGATATATGATAGAGAGTTAGATAGATGATAGATAATTGATATATAAGCAGCTAAATGAATGACAGATAAAATAAATCTGTAATAAATAGATGCATAGCTATTGATTTAAAAATATAAAATTTTGTATCTGAAATATTGATACAAAAGGAATAACATTGTTTTGAAAGAAGAGAGTCCAACAGGAACACCTGTTGGCTGTTTCCTATAAAACTCTGGGCTCTAAGATTTATCCACATTTGCATTGTTGAGGGTACACGCAGACAGACAACTACCACCACTTGAAAGGTGCAAACAGTGAAAACCATAACTTAGCTGTGAGTACATATTACTATTTCTAGTAATGGCCTACTAATAGGATAATATTTATGTGTATCTAAATCCCTAAAATACTTCTGAAAATAGGCCACTATAGAAAATAGAATAATAATGCGCTCTCTGTCCCAAGCCCTTTCTTTTGGCTTAAATAATCATTTACCTTGTTCTTTGTCCTGTATTAAATGATAATAATTCCTTCTTCATCATAGGATTTGTAGCTTCATTCCATAAAATATAATAAAACAATATCTGTCAAAAATTCACAAGAGATAAAAATATGTATGTTTTATAAATTTTAAAGAGAAAACAAGTGTTTTCCATACATCTTTTCACCTAACTTTACTTTCTTACTATCTTTTTTACTATCTTTATGTCTAACAAAGCTCCTGTATTCACAAATAATAAAATTCCTACATTTTAGCACCTGTTAAGCCATTCATTGCCTTGGGAATACCTGCGGAGCTTGGAGCTTGGTTGTATGTAGTCAAATAGCCTGTTGAAATACCCTTTTTCAAATATTCCCCAAATACAGAGGAAGTCAACTTTGGAAGACAGAGCATCCAAGACAGAAATTATGCCTCCTCTTTTCTATTTTGTTGATACAGTCTGGAAGAATGTATGGAAATCTTTCAAAGTAAAAGCAATTATTACTTTCCTTAAAGTGTTTAAAGTTTTATTTAAGAATTTATTTTCATATTGTATATTTGCATTCTATAAAGTCAGAAACATTGAGGTACTGGGATGTAAGCAATATCATTGCAAGTTATTTTATTTTGAAAACTGAAAACAAATGCATGATAGTAAGCAGAATTCTGTGCTTTTAGGTTGCAATTTCTTTCTTTCATATTTTGATGCCACATGACCTAAACACACTCTCTCTCTGTCTCTCTCTCTCTTTCTCTCTCTCTCTCTCTCTCTCTGTCTCTAAACACACACACACACACACACACACACACACACACACACACAATTTGTATAGTTAAAAGAGTCATTCAGTTGCCGGTTTTCTCTATTTGCTACTGTGTTGAATATTTAAACTTGGTTGCCACATTTTTTACATTTTATATGTTAATTTATCAATATTGAAGGTGGCATTGCTGATTTTGTAGCTACTAGTAAAGGAAAGCTAGTCATGGGTTTAGTTTGTAACCACACATGTGTTATCTTTGAATACAGAAGTCCAAACAAATCCATTACAGAGCTGTACGCATTAATATACACATATGCACACATATGTAGTAAAATGCCATGACAAAGCATTGGGATTCAGGATGAATTCCTTATGTCTTTCTCTTGCATATGAGACTTTTGTTTTTAAAATATTATGCAGTTATCTGCCTCATAATATGTCACAAAACTGGCTACATTTCCTCAGCTGTCAATTAGACTCCATTTCTGTATCAAATTTGTTAGTCAGGGGTCCTGCCTCTGGCTGAGCCAGTTCTTATGGTTAGTTTGACTGGTCAGTTATAAAACTTTCAATTCAGAGAGATAAAACAATAGTATGACTAACTACTTGTCATTGGAATTATTAAATATGTCCTTGTTTATATCTTAAAAGTTATGGGAATGATATATCATATCTACTTTTAGCAGCTTAAAATGTAGTGAGGGAGGAACAGGCCTATACAGTCATCATAGGATCTGGATGAACTGGTTTAGAAATAGGAGTTCTTCACTCAATGTAGTACAGCTCTGCTTGCTTGGGGTATGAGATTTGTATTGCTGCCTAATAAATTCACACAAGATGAACAGTTTCAAATACCGACCATTTATTATTTTAAATTCCTTAGTCAGAAATCTGAGTTTGACTGATTCCCTGTTTCTGATTTCACTAGGCCTAAATCAAGATATTGGCTAAGTTCAGCACTTATCTGGAGGTTTTAGAGGGAATTTCCTCCCACACTCATTCTGGGGGTGCAAGTTGCCCAGCACTTTGAAGGTCTACGTTCAGGGTTCTTTCATCTTTACTGGCTGGGGCACAGTTACTTCCCCTACTGCAAAATGGAGAAAATTGCTTTAAAAGTCTCACCCAGATAACCACCTACTTTGAAGGGCACATGGTGAGTAGCCTTAATTAACCAGTGAAATCATATATTTGCCATGTAAATTAAAATACTCCAGAGAATATCAACAGGGGCAAAGGTCATGGGGGCATTCTAGCATTCTACACACTGTACCTAGAGAAGTCTTTTTGTTTGGAGCTAAAGGAGAGCAACAATGGCTCAGGAATAGTTGTGTTGTATTTATGAAGAAAGGGAGGGAAGTCTAGCATGCTTTTATTGAAACAAGTGGTTAGAGATCAGTGAATGTATGGTAACGATCCAAATAGAAGATGTAAGACAGGGGCTAGGGTGATGCTTGTCGTACACGCATGAGAACCTGGGTTTAGACATCCATCATTATGGTAAATGCATAGGAAGTAAAGACATCAGGAATTAGGGGTAGAAGCCACATTTTCATTAAATTCATCTTAGGGGGAAATGAGCGCTATGGTTTCAGCTGGCTTCTTGAAAAGGGCCTCTTTGCAGCTGCACTATTGACATGGGGTGTGAATTATCTTTTGCCTTAAAAACTCTCTCCTGTGTTATAAGATACAGGTTGAGGGGTGTGAGTTGTAGGAGCAGCTGTCAGTCATTGGGGGCTGGAAATGTTGCCTTCTCTTCCCTCCCACCTTGTAGCTCTTATAATCTTTCTGCCCCTTCTTTTGCAAAATTCCCTGAGTCATGATGGCTGTATTTTAAGTCTACTTTTGTGTTCTCACAACTCATAGCTCACAATCCCATGGTGAATTCCAGCAATCCCACCGAGGTAGGCCTTCTGTGAAATGGGAGCAGGGAGGAGGGAAATGGTACCTATTTATGATGTGTCCATATAAAGTTTCTACTTCGATTCCCCAGGACCCAAATGGGCCAGACCCACAAGGTGGTGGCCCTGGTGCGTTCTCTCTCTCTCTCTCTCTCTCTCTCTCTCTCTCTCTCTCTCTCTCTGTATCTCTCTCTCTCTCTGTATCTCTCTCTCTCTCTGTATCTCTCTGCTTGACAATGAATAAATAAACATCCTCCCTTTGGAGAAGGAGAGTTGGCTTTGTGGTTAAAGGTACTTGTTTACAGAGCCCGATGGTCTTGGTTTGCTTCCCTAGTACCCACATAAAGCCAGATCCACAAATTGGCATCTGTGTCTGCAGCTTGCAGTGAAACGAGGCTCTGGTACACCCATTCACCAATATATTCTCTCTCTCCCTCTCTCTCCCTCTCCCTCTTTCTCTCTGTCTCTCTCTTCTTGCCTCCTTCCCTCGCTGCTTGCAAATGAATAAAAAATAAAATGAAAACACTTTAAAAATCATTTCTTCAATAAACATGTTTAGTATCCCTTATGTGACCAGAAAATTTGCAGAAACTGAAAAAAAATTCCCTGCCATATTGCCAACAGTAGAACGTTCTACCGCCGACTTCATGTGGCAGGTTCCATTCAAAACAGGCACACTAAAACATTGTATGAAGTTAGCATCAGACCATGTATATAAGATGTATTTGAGATATTAATGAGCTCACTGCTTAAATTAGGGTCCCATCTCAAGATTTCTTATTATGTGTATGCATTTATTCCAAAATCCAGATATTCCGAATACGAAACTCTTCTTGCCCCACACTGTTTCTAGAACATACTCGTCCTGTGGTTGGCTTGCAGGTAGATAACACTAGATAACAGTAGTGTTAGCCTCCAGCTTATGATTGCCAGTGTGTCTTTAGACATCAGCTAATGTCTTCTAGGGACAAACCACTGCTGTAACATGTTCCTAATGGAAATCATTGCAATTGCAAGAGTTAAAGACTGAGATTTGGAGAGAACCAATGGAGAAAGAGAGGTGGTCTGTTGATAGGATCCTTGAGAATAGGTACTTTCAAAATTTATTTTATTGTCATTAATTAGATACATTGTATGAACAAATCTTGTGATGGTACCCCCAGTTGCTTCCTCTCTGTTCACAACCCACTGGTACTTTTAAAGATATAGTAAATCTGGAAAAATAATAGCGGACAATATTATTTACAGCATTTGAAGAAAAATTCTGGAGGCAGGCAGCCAATGACAGCACAGTTAATGGTACTCTTTGCCCTAGAGACCAAGAACTGAAGACAAGCAACATGTGTCTGACTGGATAATTCTTCCCTTTGTGGCCCAGGTCAAGCCTTCACATTTTTCAATATCATTCCTTATTCCCCTTTAATCCTCCATTAATAAAACGTTCCACTGATTAGATCATATAGATACTCTCTCACACACACAGTTTTGGAGGCTAGAAATTTGAAGAGTCTCATGGGGCTCGGTTCACAGTACAAAGAAGTCTGCTCATTCTGGAGGCAGCGATGCTGAATCCATCTCCTTATCATTTCCAGCTTCTGCTGCCTTCTGCTTCCCTCACCCCAAGCTGGCCCTCCTTGCTTCTGTCTTGGAAGAGCTCTCTCAATCCCACTGGCCCACCTGGATAGTGCAGGATAATCTTCCCATCTCACGACCCTCAACATACTCAACATCTGCATAGTCCACTTTTGCCATGGATTAGGAAATGGACATTTTAGGGAGATAATGACCAAATCACTCACTAAACGAAACACTATGGGATAAAATGAGGAGAACACAGAATTAGAGAAAGGACTGAGGACAAAGTATTATACTTGGTGTACATTTTAGCTGAGCCAAGGACAAGCTCTGTTCAAGCTGTGTGGAATTACAGACTAGCCTGTCATCAAATCCTTGATTTTCACTACTGAATTATGATGGAACAGTGGCCTTAAAATAAGGGAAATGTAACATGTTAGCTGCTGTTCACTCTATTTTATTCTCATTTTTATCAATCTACTAGAAATCTAACAGTTTAATTTCTGGTACATTTGGAGGCCATCAGGTGTTTTTCAATGAAGCCTCTCAAGAAAATAAAAGTTCATTCAGTACCATCTGGCAAGCCAACCTTAACAGGGGAGCAGAGTGGCAGACTCAACCTGTTTGAGATACATATTTCATGCACTATAATGTCAGGTTACTACTAAGCCCTAGTTTGAAAACGGCCAGTGGAGGTCGCTTTATTGCTCTGCATTCTGTAATTAGCCATATTGAATGTTGAAGTCTATTTGCTAGTATTTGTCATCTGTGATCAGTTGCATAAGCTATTCACAACACACATTCTACTAAGCACTGTTGCAGGAAAGAAAATGATTGTAACCAGAAGTGGGTGTTGGTGCCTAATACATATAAATGTAGCGAAGAAACATTAGACAATCAAAGTTAGCTCCCAGATGGTAGGGCCATCTGGAACATAAATCCATAAAGGTACTTGTGTAGTATTTTTGCAATGTAAAATCAGACCTTACTGAGAATTTTTAATGGGCACTTATGAAGTTCACTGTTAACATTAGTGTTGATAAATGACAATTATGCATATATGCAAACTTACATTCATCAAGGTAGGCTATGGAACCTTGGAGCTTCTGTTAAAGAAAAAGTGCATTGTAAACTAATTGGTCTCTGGGAGAATGCTTACAGCTGGTTTAGTGATTGGGAAGTGAAAATCTCTAATTCCATGTAAGTATAGGAAACAACATTCATCTATTTAGACCTTTCTCTTGTTTTCTCATTTAAATCCTTCACAAATATTAACTAAATGATTTCCCTAATTCTCTCTTACAATCTCATTTCACAGCGAGGCTAATAAGATAAGGAAAACCAGTAATTTATTTTCAGCTTTAAAGTAAATAACAAAAGAAGTCCCTCTGCTGTGATATCATTCTCTCCAACACAGACTGGGAAATGAGAAAGGCTTTGTTTGAGCACCATCATAAACAATGTTCTTCTTAATGTCATTTTCTTTCCCAGGATGCAGACCTGCAGCATCCCCCCGATCCTATTGTGACAGTGGTTCTCTCTACAGGTAATTTGAACCAATGCTCCCAAACTTATTTCCTATAAAGCAGGTTTTTAAAAATTGTAATCTTTTATGGATTTAGAGGTCCATGGCAACAACAAGCCTATCTATATACTGCGATTTTATTTACATATTTATGTATTTTTTAACACTAAATTGGTTCCACTGTTGCTGTTTTCTATGGAATGAGAGCTGAAGAACTTAAGGGCTGAATTGCAATGTGATCTATCTGAGAAATGTGCAATAAATGGCTCAGAGTTTGATTTCTAGAAACATGTCATAATAAGATAACACAGGATACAGGCTCAGCTTCAGGCTTATTCCTCATTGATTCCTGACTGTGAGCAGACATACCGCTGAGTATGAAATTCCTCTTGTTTCCATATTAAAACTTACTTATGAAACATGGCCTCTGAATGAGAATAACATTCTGGAAAGATCTTTATAAAAATAATGTGCACACACATATACACACACAGCCTCTCGCCCTAGAAGTGCCACACTTAATGACTTTGCAACACTATATTTCAAAATTAAATTGAAAACTTACTATCTTTTGATCCATTATGCATTTTATTGCTATAAATTCCTCAAATGTCAAGCACGAGTAATTCACAAAACATAGATGAATTGGATTCTCTCGTTTGTGAAGCTCAGCATTTCATCTTTGTCATACCTCTAAAATAGAATAGGGTTAGTTATTAGCTGAATATAATTTTATAAAGTAAAATAGAATTCAAGATTTTGTCCATGAGTGGTATATTTAAATTCTATTCACAGTGAAGTGCTACACATAATTTCATTTTGGAAGTTTAACCGTCTTCAGTGCATGCATAGCTTTTTAGCATTAAATATGTCCTGTGAGTTCATTCTTAGCTCCCTAGTGCCAAGAAACTTCAACAAAAGGATATGGGAGATTCTAACAGTACTAATGTTGTTAGAGAAATCATCATTAGTCAATGTTCTGTTTCAGCAGAGGGTTGGGAACTGAATTCCCAGTCCCCCCTCTGTCTGTTTTTATCTGCTGGCTGCATAGGATATTTCCCCAGGAAGCTTCCATGGAAAATGACAGAGAAACTAAATTAACAGACCAGGACTTTGGTCTTGAGCTAGAATACAATAGATCAGTCCAAATGTCTTCCACACTCCCTGTTGGGCCACTTCAGAATCTTTTATTCTGATTGAAATAATTATAAATCTATAATGAGTGAGAACATTTGAAAACAGCACAACTCACTGAAGGCAAAATCTCTTATCTTCTGGTTCATAAAGAAATTTTTAAAAAGACTGAATTTTTAAGTCCTATTAAGAGTGTAAGAATGCCAGAGTTGCCATGTACCTTTGTTACACAGGATAAGAATATCAATTGAACATTACTTTGAAATGAGAGATTATGGCTATCAATTTGTCTCTGATATGATAAGGTACAATAAACTTTAATTTTTTTACATATTCTGAATTGAACATAGATTTCAAGAGTGTCACAATATCTGAAATTGATTTTCTTTTAAGCGTGAGATTAATATTCCTCTCATGGTTGCATTTGTTAATTGGTTGGACTGGTGCTTGTTCTCATCTGAAACACCTCTGTATTAACAATCATGAAAGTCTGTCTTTGCGTGGGCTGGAGAGATGGCTCAGAGGTTAAGGCACTTGCCTCCAGTGCCTAAGGCCCCAGGTTCAAGTCCCCAGGACCCACATAAGCCAGACCCACAAAGTGGTGGCCCTAGTGTTTCTCTCTCTCTCTCTCTCTCTCTCTCTCTCTCTCTCTCTCTCTCTCTCTCTCTCTCTATCTCTATCTATCTATCTCTCTGCTTGAAAATGAATAAATAAAATATTACAAAAAAGAAAGTCTGACTTTACATAACCTTTCACTACTACTATTATGTACTGGAAACAGAAATAAGGGCTTATTTACATGCCACATCAGTTGTATAGCTGCCAGCTAGTAATGTCCAGAAGTCTTAGACAGTTATTCCTGCTGCTTCCTCTTCATGCTCCACCTCAACTGCAAACTTCAGTGTGACCTGCCTGCCTTCTTCTTCAGTCAGCTCAGACCAACCTCTTATGTAAAGTAAGATACTTTGTGTCATAGATCTGATGCTACAATAGCATTTTACTAGGCTGAACTTTGAAACGCATGCCCTCCTCTTCCCACTATTTCCCATTCATCTTCTGTAAGCATCTTAATGGATGCCATTGTTTTGATGCTATTTGATTTTTTTTTTTGTTGTTTTTAGAGAGCATAGTTAACAGGAATCAAGAAGGAACTAAGAGACTTTCATCTTCCCTATGGCAGTGTATAAACTTTTTGTTACTATAAGAAAAAATTAACTGGTCTATGAAAGGCACAGAATAGGAAAGGAGAACAGGGAGAGAGGAGAATGGAGTTTTTTTTTTCTTATATAGTCCCATGTATGTGATATTGCAAGACATTATAAGGTGAAAGATTTATATGATCTGAACAGGAACAAGACTATTTCAAATATCTAATTAAAATATATTCAAGCCTTCATTTATACAAATAGTGTGTGGTCTCATTATGTCTCACTTTTAAGCTGGTGTGGTCATATTCAATGTAATTGTTTGAGCTATTTTTGGACATAGAGCTTAATAGGTCCTCATATATAACCTAATAACTTCAATAAGAAGAAATCTTATCATCTATGGTACATTAAAAGCATGTGATGTTATAACTGACTAATAAATACCTTATATGCTAGGTTGATTAATATGCTGATATGAACTCTTGGTAATGAAGTGTCACAGCAAATTATAGAAAACAGTATATAACTCCTATAAAACATACATAAAGTTTTTGCATGAGCACTGTTTTAATACCTTAGAAAATTTCTTCTTTCTCTGTAGTATTTATTGAGGATTAGTGTGTAAGTGAGAGAGAGAAAGACAGAGAGAGAGAGAGAGAGAGAGAGAGATTGAGAAAGCGAGAGAGAAGAGGGAGAGGGAGAGAGAATGGGACATTGTTAACATACCACAGCGAGCAAGTGGATATCAGAGGGTATTTCTGTATGTTGATCCCTGCCTACTGTCTTATTTGAGGCAGGGTCTCTTATTCACCACTGTATCTTCCAGGTTAGCTGGCTCATGGGTTACCAGGAAATTTAGCTGTCTTCACATCCCTTCTTGCTATAAGCCTGCTATGTAACAGATGCCTGTCACACTGTCCAACTTTTTAAGTAGATCCCAGAGCTCTGAACTCAGAAACGCATGTTTGTGTGACAATCTCTTTATCGATTGAGTCATCTCCCCAGCCCTAAATTAGTATTTATGCTATCCAATTGTTCTTGAGGACATTTTAAATTCCCTAATAGAGCATAATATTTCTGAAGATAACTTCACCATGGCCAACATATAAATAAGAGCAAATTATGGCTGATTTGAAAGAAGTAATAATTAAGATAGTCCTCCAATTATGTTCATGGAAGAATAAAATAAGATTACCAAATTAAGCAGAAAACATGTGCATGAGTATGGAGTCATTTACACCTGATACTACAAGGCAAAGTATGTGTTTTGTGGAATGTGGGTTGCTTTGTAATGAGTGTTTAGAAACGTGAGCTCTTTCCTGTCACTGACTGTCTATATCACTTCCATTCTGGCTATTTAATATCTCCCTAAGGCTTTAATTGACTCTCCCTTCAGCATCTCTGTCCTCGAGGGTCCGTGTCATAAGGAGACAGATGATGACAAGATAACATTATTCATTTGAAAAGTAACCCTGTTGCACAGGGTACTAAATTCTACCCTCAATTACATAAACATTTGAGTGAATGTCAAATTCCTTTTGCAATACTTTTTGCTACTGAGAGATGTAAAGTGTTAGATCATGCTGAATAACAGCTTTATATTTTTAAGAAAGCAAAATGGAGGAGAATGAATAATGTATCTTTAAAAGGGTGGAAAGATCATAAATGGTGAAAATCCTCAATTAACAACATCTGGTCAATAACAACTATTTTATAGGAATATTTATTATGTTCCAAGTATTGCATCACTATAATTCATGCTACTATATTATCCCCCTTTGGAAATATGATTCAGGAAGGTGGTATTGTATTGAGATTAAACCACTTCTAATTCGTGAAAACAAAGAAAAGATTTTATTACAAAGAACCTGCCAGGATACGTTGACTCCAGTGTGCTTGAATAGTGGATAGCAAAAATACCAGACAATAAAGTACCTGGAATTAAGATCATTTTGCTATTGTGGAATATACGAAGGCTTTGGAATACAGACGTTAGAAATCTGTTCAGTATTAATGCCTACCCTTAGCTCATGATTGTGGGAAATTTATAGAGCTCCAAGTTCTTTTATTTTTTCCTGTAAAACATTTTGAGACTTGATCCAAATTATATACACTGGTTGATTGTTGGTTACTTGGTAAATGTTGTGCTGGTTTGATTTTTAACTTTAATGGGGAAACATAGGATCTCAGAAGACTTTCCCACCAATAGAAGTACACTTGAACCTTTAAATTTAGGAATAAGTAGAATATATAGCAGTATAAATGATGGGAAATTTGGAGTGAGAATAATTGTAAAATTTGGAAAGGAAATGATACCAGAGAAGATTTTCAAGAATGGCTTCATCCGTTATCCTAGAATTTTTCATGGGGCTAAACTCCACAAGGGGAAAAGCAAGGCCTACAAATATTCACCAAGGACTCAGAAATGAAAACCAAAATAAAATCCTCTGTCAAGAGTGGAGAGTGGAAGTTAGGTGTGCACTGATAGCAAGCTGCCCAGCTTTAGGTATAGAAGTGATGGTAGAGCTCCAGCCTCAGATGGAGAAAACCCTGGTGTCCATGTTAGGTTGGAATTCCGGCAACACCCTGGTCCCCTCCCCCAGCTGGCCTCAGAGGAAGTTTTGACACCCAGACACCTAGGCCTGCCTCTGGAACAGGAGATAATGCCCCCCCACCTGCTGTGTCTCTGTCTGGCAGGAGGCAATGTCCTTCCTGATGCTGAGAGCTACTGACCACCTGGCCCCTTCCCCGAAGCTGGACATTCCCCTTAAAAACCCTGATCTGATCTGGCCTTTCACTCTTCCATTTTGGAAGATAGCCTAGAGCTCAGGGGTCCCTTTCCTCCTATTAAAGCCTTGCCTTTCAGAGTGGTCTCTCATGGTGTCATTTCCATTCTAACACCCAGGACACCTGTTAGAGACTTGGAAGGCTTCTGATTATGCTGGTGTTTTATGGAACGCTCTGAGGCAGCCCTGCGTTATGCCTCATTTAAAGGGCTAGACCTTGCTGCTCACTTCCACTGTCACAGGGAATAATGTGTCTGATGACTGCCACTGGAAGCATCTTCACGGTGGAGAATTCAGGTCAGGTTCCTTGGCCCGGGGATACTGCGCTTTCTCTGATCACTTTCCTGCATGCTCATATGGCCAAGTCGGTCTAATTTAAGGGCATTTACTTCCTGTTATCAGTCAAACAGAAGATCCTCTTTATGCACCTAATACTACATCTTCCTTCATCCTCAATTATTCTTGCCACAGGATAGAAAATTTCTCTCAAACACCAACTCATGCTTAGAGACATAGCAATTTCTTTAAGTCTATAATTAACCACACTTCCTTTTTGCGTACTCCATGCACTGGCTGATGAGGAAGAAAATAAAATAAACTCTTAATCTAATCCACAGTGAGGTTTTTAATTCGGCAATTGTAGCATGGTGTAGGAGTACTCAGATTTCATGGATAAAAATACTCCATCTTTTTTATAAACTCTCTCCAGTCCTCCTCCCCTTCCCTCTGCTGGTCCCTGTCTAGTTTGGGAGAGGGAGGAGGCTTTTGTAGCCATGGAGAGGAAGGAGGTGCAGTAGACATGGGAGGAGTCCTCAGCTATTGGAGACTTGAAGCTAGTGTTGTTTATCAAGCTAGTTGTTGATTGTGTTTCTTGATGGAAATTTGTACCAGGTCAAGAGTGATATCGCCTAAGCTGTCACTTCCCAATTCTCTATTCTTATGTTTCTCAGTCATATTCAGCTTCCCCAGAACACTCTCCTTAATGCCATGCTGCCTTCCATAACCCTGGGGCTTTTGCTAGCCTCATGTGGATTCCCCAGTCACACCTTTGGGGACACTGTCTGACACTCAGGCCCACCCCTGCTGGCCCTTTCTGCTTTGCCAAGTCAATGCCAAGATGTGAGAGGTGCAGTTGGGGGTCATTGGCATGAAGTCTTATCAGAGCAGGAGAAGAAGCAGGGGTGTGTGTCTCTGCATCTCCTGTTTCTCTCATCTAGCTCATCCTGCCTAACCAGGGTCCTTACACAAGTGAGCTTCATCTAGTTTGGCAGGCAGGGGGAGGATGGGTGCAAGGGTCTTCTGTGCCTCTGTGTATTCTCATTCTGCTCAGGTAATCATGGCCTTGATGATGTAAATACCTCAAGGCCTTTACTTTTAACCATGAATGACCTGGTTTTTGATACTAACTCTCAGCTGTATACATGTCAGTCTATGAATTGTTGCTGTAAGAACTCAATCCTTTACAAATAATACTGTTTAGAAAATTCTTATATTTAGAAAGACAAAGGATCAAAGGAAGATTGATCTTTGTAAAACATCCCTTATGAAACAAGAGGTAATTATATTTCTCTCTACTTTTTCTTCCCTTTAATTTTTACACTCTTAAACACAGGCATCTTATTCTTGGACGCACACATCAGGAGAAAGATAAAGAAATAAATTCTACTTATTAAATGACTATGATTCATGTGGTAAACTCACGTTATCATTTTATTTTCTTAAATATTTCTTTTCAAGCAGACAGATGAAAGTGTGTGTGGGGGGGGGGGGAGAGATACAGACAGAGAATGGGAATGGGTATGCCAGGCCTCTAGCCACTACAAATGAACACCAGACACATGTGCCACTTTGTGCATCTGGCTTTATGTGGTACTGGGGAATCAAACTCTGCTTGTTAGGCTTTGCAGGCAAACACCTTAACTGCTGAGACATCTCTTCAGTCCTAAAGTCATTTTAAAATTAAAATTTAAATCGATTTTTTAAAGTGTCAAGGTATTTTTACTTACACTTATCATCCTCAAACCAGTCTTGATGATATGGAACAAAGTTGTTATTGGCTCTATTATAATGAGGAAAGCATATTCACAGAGGTAGTGTCTGAATCTAATGTGTAATATCAGAACATGGTAAAGTTATTAATAAAATACAAGGAAGGAATAGTTTTATTCTCTTCTCTTTGTCCATAGGTAAGTAAATATCATCTGTCAAGATAGCATTATCATATGCAAGATAAATTTAGTGTGTCCATATGTAGAGTATATCATGCATTGTAATACTAATAAACACTGTACAAATCCCTGTTTGTTTACACTTTGTAAAAGAAAGTCTAGACAAAAGAGACAATATGATAAAGCTCCCAGTACATAAAGTATTCATGCCTCAAATTATGTACTGATAATTAGTGTTAGGTCAAAACTGAGGCTCCAAAAAGAGTCCACCCACAGCACCTCTGCTTCCCTGGAAAAGATTCCAGAACCAGCTTGACAAGTTTCAAGAGAAGTGTCAACATTGAAACCAGACCCCAACAGGAGTTTAAAACAGGAGATAAAAGCCTGCCTCATAAACAGGAGATAAAGCCTCCACCCTCTCTCCCCCATCAGGGCCACCTGAAATCCCCACCTGGGAGTTTACAATGAACTAGACTCACAGCCTCATGTCCTCTATAAAAAAGCCCAAACCTGCCCATCATGGGCACTTTTTCCCTGTCTTGGTGAGATAGCCTGGCAGCTCATGTTTTCTCTGAATAAAGCCTTTTTCCTTTCAGAGTGGCCTTGTGGTGGTCTTGGTCACTCTCAAACCTTACAATTGCTAGAAGGCTGTGATGGACCAACATTTAATGCAGCCAATCACATAGGCCAGCATTCATCAGCATTATCAATTGCTAAAATCCCACAACATCTTAGGAAACAACGCATTTGTTTTTAAGTAAGTAAACACCCTGTAAATGTTCCTTCTTAGCTTTCTATGATTTCCCAGCTAGGTAAGGGGAATAAACAGAAACTGAAGAAGCATGATCCCATTTTGAATCTCAACACCACCATCTCTTATTTTTTGACTATAGGCAAATCACCTAACCCTCAAAGCCTTGGTTTTTTAATCTGAGTTAATAGTTCATTATGATATGATGGTTTGTGACTTAAATCACATAAATACATTTTAAAATGTACCTGGCATAAAGGAAACCATTTTTAGCCTTTGCTGAGAGTGGACATTCTTGTCTTTGGTAATTATTGTATTTCCAGAATTAAAATAATACTTGACTTAAAAAAAAAGAAAAAAAAAAACATTTCAAGCACAGTGTTGTGGTCAGCTTTCTAGCTGCTGCGCAGAAAGAACCCAAACAAAAGCGGCTTGTGGAGGAATGGCTTTATTTGGCTTACAGACTCAAGGGGAGACTCCATTCTGGCAGGGAAAACGATGGCATGAGCAGAGGGCTGGACATCACCTCTGCCACAGCACTGCAAACAGCGGCAGGAAGGTGTGCCAAACACTGTCAAGGGGAAGCTGGCTTATAACCCCATAAGCCCGCCCCCAACAACACAGCTCCAGAGAGGTTCTAAATCCCAAACTGCCATCAACTGGGGATTGATCACTGAGAACACATTCATTTGTTTGTGGGGGACATCTGGATCAATCCATGACACACAGGTCATTAATTGTGTAGTTAGTGTTTAATCAAATATATCAGGTGGATAGAATGGATATATATGTATGTGTATTTATTCATTTATTTATTATAGGAAGGGAATTTGAATTAGCATGTTTCACTTACCTGAGATTGTTTATCTGCTGTGTATGTGTGAGAGAAGATGGGAGTTGGAAGGCTAGGTAGGGAATTATGCCATTCTAAATAACCTCACTAATCTTAGCCTTACTCCTCTGTTCAAAATATTTATTTTATGTTATCTCAGTTTGAAAGAGATTTGTGTTGACTTATATTAGGAGACAATACAACCTTATAAAATAGTGACGGGAAATTTTAAACAAAATATAAGGAAATTTCTAAAGCATAATCAGAGTTGCTGTGTTACCCTTTTACTTATAGCTTCTGTACAGACCAGAACTTTCCAAGCTCCAACCTTCAGATTGGCCTCATTTGATGATGGAAGTAGTAAGTTAAGTAGCCATCACAACAGCACATTTAAAAGAAGTGGTTTAATTATTTTCCCAACATAATTTTCTTTTCTTTAATTTTGTTTTTAATACCAGAAGATACGTGTTAAAACAGAGGTGTATGAGCAGGGATGTTATTGCTTGCATTTGTTTTGAGGTTCTCCTACTATATATCCTATCTTTCTGTATGCTAACTAGTTTAGTCTCCAATTACTACATGGTAACTATCTGTATCATAGCTTATTGAAGAATCTGAGGAGAGAAGTTGCTCCATCTAATTTGAGGAGACAGGAACCGCAGCCAGTGAACCCTGAAGTAATCTGTGGACATTGAGTGAAGATATGTCAATGTTGGTTAATCATTTGAGATTAAAGTACCACTGTGGTTCTAGATGCTGGAGCCTGAGGAGTCTGTGTATCGGTGATCAGGGGTAAATGAGTACTTTTGTATCTTCTCAAAATTTCTGTGAGCCTAAAACTAATTTACAAAATGAAGTATATTACATTTAAATGAGTCAAAACTCTGAATGCATTTGCAAAATATACAAAGTTTTAAAGGGAGAACTCACTGGCCTGCAATTATCATGACTATATTTACTTGTGTGTGTGTGTGTGTGTGTGTGTGTGTGTGTGTGTGTGTGTGTGTGTGTGTCTTGCTACAAGAATGGTTGTCTAGTTTTAGGTGGGTGGCTGCAGATTTTTCAAGAAAGAACCCTTGCCCTCTAAGTCATCTTTGCAGACCCTGGTGACTCTGACTTTCTCTTTTTGCTATGCTTGCCCCTGAGGTTCAATAATTTACATAGTGAAGAATAGCTGTCTATTCAGATAAAAGAAAGAGAATTACACAAAGAATAATTGACAAAAAATTAAAAGAAAAGGTAAAGGGCTGCACAGAACTCCTTCCTGTCAGGGGCAATTGGTGTGAGAAGAACAGTAGTCAGGCCTGCTAGACAACTGGGGAAAGGAAAGCACTCAGCCGCAGTTGTTAATTAGAATACGATAGAACCAGCTGAATAATTCAATGACATTTGTTGGACATTTCACATTTGAGCTCTATACTTGGGAGGAGAGATAGGAATGAGTGTAATTATTACATGACTAATTAAAGCCAAAGATCATAAGAGTTACTTTCTTTTCCAAATTTCGGTCAGAAATGCTCAGTATGTATGCTGTCCCTTTCATAATATAGGTAACACTATAAAATAAAGAATTTTGGCCTGGAGAGGTGGCTCAGCAGTTAAGGCACTTGCCTCCAGTGCTTAAGGCCCAGGGTTCAATTCCCCAGGACCCACATAAGCCAGACCCACAAGGTGTTGGCCCTGGTGTGCTCTCTCTCTCTCTCTCTCTCTCTCTCTCTCTCTCTCTCTCTCTCTCTCTCTCTCTCTCTCTCTCACTCTCTCTGCTTGAAAATGAATAAATAAAATATTTTTTTAAAAAAAAAGAATTTAAGATATGTTATTTTTTATAATCATTCATCATTCATTCTTCTAGTCATGCATTCATCATGAGTTGTACATTAACTTGTCAATAATTTGGAGCAAACATAATCAAACTTATAAGGTTCATTTAATATATAATTTCTAAGCTCGTTCTTAAGAATGCTTCCAAATCTAGCCTGTTAGAAATATATCCTAAAACATTTGCACTAAATAAACTGCTGATGATAGAGATTCTGCATTCTCATATGGTACATGACACGTTTAAATTCCCTTTACCACCCATAAATTTTCACTTATGTCATACATTTAAATTGACCTTACAGCACCCATAAATTATCACTTAGTCATACTAACTACCCCATTGATATCAATAAGCTCTTCCAGGTTTTAGGGGGAAAAAGGCTTGTCAATGAAGTAGCATTTTTGTTTTATGTAGAGATTGTCAGAGACATGACTCTCACTAATGTCATCATTTCTGTGTACCCATCACCCAAGGAAAGATGGCCATTCATTTATCCCTAAATTAGACAATAACTATTATACAACATTTCTCTTTCTGGCACAATATCAGAAAACAAGAACTTGAACAAAAATAAATGTCTAGGCCGGGTGTGGTGGCTCACTCCTTTAATCCCAGCACTTGGGAGGCAGAGGTAGGAGGATTGCCATGAGTTTAACGCCACCCTGAGACTACATAGTGAATTCCAGGTCAGCCTGGGCTAGAGCGAGACCCTACCTCAAAAAACAAAACAAAACAAAAATAATAAATAAATAAATAAATAAATAAAATGTCTACTGCTCTGAGCGAAAATTTGCATATTATCGAATATGTAATTACAGATAATAAGAAAATAATGAGTTTGAAAAATATCTCTACTAATAATATATATTTCTTACTCTTGTATTGGCCTCTGGTTATCATGTTTTCTGTCAGATTTGAGAGACAAGACAATCCTTTATGTCTTTTTTAGACAAGCCAGGAAAGTAACTGTAATGAAGATTTTTTTTTGATAATTACATACAAAGAAAATATAAGGAAAACATGATTCTAATTTAATTATGTATTAATCCATTAATATTTTCTCCTTCATTATGTGTTTTTATAGAAATGATAATAACCTTGGAGTGTTTCCTTGGTTCAGATGATAAAAATCATTTGAATTTAATGCTAACTAGGGAAATAAGTGTTTTCTGCATCCTTGCTGTAGGGAACAATTGAAACACGTAGATTGAAATTCATGGCTCACACCTGACTACGGGCAATACCAACTTAAGATTCAAGGTTGTCCTGTAACAGAGCTGTTGTGAGGTTCGTGCATACAGTTTCATCAATTTGAGATAAAGCAAAAGCAAAACCTCAAGTTTTTTCTCCAAAAAAAAGGCTTGAAATGCATTATTTTATTATACAGCCATGCTGGTATTTGTTTATTCAAGAAAATATAAATATATGCTAAAGATTCTTGGCCTTTTTTATAAAATAACATTAAGTATCAAATAGAACATTCTCCAAGAGGTTTGAAACTAACATTTATCTGTAAATTATATGTCTAGGAGATTTTTTTTTTATTATCCACAATTAGATACATTGAATGGTCAAATAATGAGTTGGTATTTCCATTTCCCCAATTTCCCTCTTCCCCATCCCCAATCAGCTGGATATCCTCTTCTGTGGACAGTCTGGATCAGTCCTTGGGGTAGGGGGTTATGGATAGCCTAGGAGTTAACCAGGTTCCACCCCCCACTTTTGTACGTTGTGACTGAGGGGATCAATGTCTCTAGGCTGGAGATAATTTTTAACTCCACAAAATTTTACCAATATATATTCTATTGCATGTTAATCATATATTTGTGTAGTTGAGTAATAAGAAGTTCATTGTGAAAATTGCATTAGATGTTGTCATAGTTTGAATGGATGTCCCCCAATAGATTCAAGAGTTTATCAGTTTTTCTCCATCTTCCTGGCTGGAGGCTGTGTCACCTTAGCCTAGCCTAGTAGGCTCCAGCCCTAAGGTATTTCTGAGGTGGATGTGAAATTCCAGCTACACATATGCAAAGAGCAGTCTGAGCTCAGGCCTGGAGATCCTGCTGTTCACCACTTACAGTTGGAATATGTTTTGCTTGCTTTTGGAGGTGCTGGTGCTCTCTCTCTCTCTCTCTCTCTCTCTCTCTCTCTCTCTCTCTCTCTCCCTCTCTCTGTCTCCTTGGAACTGTTACTTTAATAAATACATTCCTCCCAAGTTGTGCCTGGTTAGGAGATCTATCCCAGGATCTTATGGCTGACTGTGACAGATGCCTATGAAACTTTGGTCTTCTTAATCCTCATTTTTTATTTTAATAAACATGTTAAACTTCCAAAGTTCTGTTTTTCTGTCAGCCTGCTGAAATCAAGCATAATTTTTGTTGATTTTGATTTTTCTTTTTTTCTTTTAATGAGTTTTTAATGGCATATAAGGCAAAGTAGTAGCACAAGTGCAAATTTATTCAAAAACCAGATGAGTATTTAACAACAAAGAAATAGTTACTTCTCAAAATAAATCCAGAATATCCAAAATACATGCTCTTATTTTCAGTGGGAGTTTTGTTTTTGTTGTTGTTGTTGTTTCTAATTTTCTCTCTACATTATATGTTTATTTTAATGAGTTTTTTAGAAGATATGTTTTCATGCGACCATTGTAATTTTTAAATTGCTAATATTCAGTCATTTGTCATATTATTATAGCAAAATGAGCATGAGCTCACTGCCCCCTCCCTATATTCATTATTATATTCTCCAGATATTTGTTTGCCACAGATGGCCAGTGGCATAGCATGAGGTGAGAGATGACCATAGCTTTGTAGTCCTGTGAGAATCTGAATTACCTGGAACCCATTGTAAATGTGTGAGTTTCTAGGTGCTTGTAATTTACATGCCTAATATCATTACATATCTCTGTGCCCTACTATAAAATCTCTTTGTAACTGGGGTTCGGAGCCAATGCTTCATTTATGCTTGGACCACCCAGGCTCCCCTCTCCTCTTGCTGCAAAGGCTTTGTCTGTTTGTTACTGGATATTTCTACAACAATATTCAGTATCAGATTTAATTGTTTCTGTTATAATTCATAATAGTCTTCAGCAGAATTATATGAGGAAAATTATATTTAGTTCTTCTTTCATGCATTTAAACTTTTGTGACATTTCAGAGATACCTTCAAAAAGTCTCTGAGAACTTTTTAGATACATATAAGACAAAATTCTCCCTTTCATGTTTAGAGGCCAAATTGATTTTTATTTTCATGCATAATTCCACATAGTATCTAAACTTTACACACATGTTCATACATTGATGAGATAAACTCTTAACTGCCAATCTAAATAGTCATAAAATCACATTCTCATCATAGTTTACAAGTTTATATATATAAATATACCCATAATATTATATTATATCTTACTGGTAGTATGGGCTGAATCAATCACATTAATTAAGCTACCTTCCTAATATAACTATAATTAGACTCTGCCATAGACCTTGGGACAGAGAGCTTAGTTATCTATGCTAAAATACTTTTTTATTTTTCTCATATTCACAGAAATCTTAGACCCAACAAAAAGACATATTTTACTGACTGCATAACAGCTATATTTGAAATAAATAGATAACTTTCAGAAAACCCTTTCAATGACAGGAAGGATGCCCTTTATATATTCCTTTCACTTTCTTAAAGGTGGTCAAGATGAGTCTAGATCAAATTAACATTCTGGATCACATACTATAAGAATTGTATATTAATAACAGTAATAATTGGGCTGGAGAGATGGTTCAGTGGTTAAGGCACTTGCCTCCAATGCCGGGTTCAATTCCCCAGGTCCCACATAAGCCAGACCCACAAGGTGGTGGCCCTGGTGTTCTCTCTCTCTCTCTGAAAATGAATAAATAAAATATTTACAAAAATAACAATAATAATTGAGGGCACTTATTTATATTTTGAACGTTGCTTATAATAAAGTGTCACACTTAGGACACTACATTGGACCATTTTTACTCATGAGTTCTGCTAACATTTTCTTGTTAAAACTGAGAAACAAATGCCTCGGAAGTTTAAATGACTTGAGAACATTCACAAATACCTCAGTATTAAAGGGATTCAATCTCAGGGCAGCCTGGCTTGAAGCTGAAGTTCTTAGCCACTTGCTTTAAGATGTTCCACATGGAGGTGTTATGCTCATTTAATAAGAATGTAACTTGTGTAAAACATCAACTGACTAATTTTTCTGATGCTCTCAGTTTTTAATAAAAATGTTACACTTGTAGCAGGTCTTAGAATGCACACTGGTTTGGAAGTATTAGGAAAAAAGTAATAGAAATACCTAAGATTGTCTAAAAAAAAAGTGAGAACTAAATATATGACTATGGAAGTATTCTTGAAAATGTATTCATTTAAAGAACAGTGGAAATGAAGAATGCAGCAGTGGTGAGACTGGGCAGAGGACAGTCAGAAGCCAGAAGTGGAAGCGTCACCAAGAGCATAAAGTGGAAGAAGGAGAAAGGGCTTTCATTTTTTTCTTATTTTTTTAGTAGTACACAGGATCTATAATGCAATTTTCTCAGAGAACCACCAACTAAGAGTTTCTGCTACATCTGTGGCCCTTCATTTTATTATAAAAACTTGTCAAATTTTAAGGCTTAGAAAAAGTTGCTAAATTGAGAATTATATGCCTTCGAGGCTTTTTCCTTATAATAAAAGAAATTTTATAAACTCACACAGACATCTCTTACATCATAAATGTAGGCTTTAGAGGTTTATGTAACACACACAAACTTTTTAAAATAAAAATATTATATTTCTAGAGAACATTCAGCAAAAAACAAACTAAAATAAGATTTTTACATTTTAAACATAATGAAAGCTTCCAGTATTGATATTTTGTTTCAGATTGAGATAAATTATCAAATAAAATTTCATTTATTATAATCTTTTTAACCTAATATTATCTTGCCATAATATCCAATGTAATCAGTATGCTGTTAGTTTTTTAAAAATTGTTTACATTACGAATATTATATTTCAATGTATGAAAATCTCATAAAAATCTAAAATCTTAACATGTGGAGAGTTAATTATCCAGTCGTTAGTAACATACCACACACACATATTAAATTGTAGAAGAGAAAAAAATAGTTCAGACTCTCTCTAGATGCCTGGATACTGGTATATTGTTGGAATATTTAACAAAACATAGGGGACAAGAAGTGTCCGTCATTTTCTGGCACCCAAAGTCTACCTCAAGGTGCTTCATGGGAGAATGGCCTCAGTTGAACTGTATGTGTGAATGCCACATAAGATTTTTTTTTATCATCTAAGAATCTAAACATTCATAATAATTGATACCTTGTTAAAGAACATTGCTCTAAACATTTTTCAGACATAATGACTTTCAGACCTCTTATCATGGGTTTATTATTCTTCCTAGATTCTTTAACATTGCACGTTTCTTTTGGTATTCAATTTTTGCTCTCTAGAATTAAAGTAAAATCCCTGAAGGTGGGGGTCCTGGTGGTGTTACTTTTCTATGACTAGAACAATGTATATAGAAGGTTATATTTGATCAATATTTCTACAAGCATGAACGGATGAACAGGCCTGTAATATTTAGAATTGAGTCACTCAAGCATTAATTAAATATTAACTTTTTAACTATATTTTATTATATTTTAACTATATTTACTTTTTAATAAATGCATGCATAGGTTCTATATACCATTAGAATTTATGTGAAGCTTCTTTTTAAATATAAACTATTAAATAATGAAGACTGTATCTAACATATGTCAGTACAATACATAAAATCTAGAAATGTCTCTCAGACACAAGTCTTCAATTATATGAGGTTTTTGTATAAGTGTTGACATACATTTACTCTGTCATAAAGGCCACCAAGACTATAAAGAAATCAATACATGAAGGCAGAAAACTGGGGGGGGGCAAGGTCAATGAGGATGGGGAGAGAAATGGTGAACTAGAAAGACAGAAAGGTTAAGAGAAAATTGAGTTGTAGTAACTGAGCTGACCCTCCAAGAAGTGCCATTCTAGAGAATGAAGTGATTATTGCTATAGAACCCAGATAAAGCTTAGGAATTTCAGGTCCCAAATTCCTCTGATCCGGCAAAGGTAAAATGAAGAAAATGAAGGACCATCCGTTGCACTTGAAGAGGAACTTTCAGCCAGGTACCCAGCGTATTGGCAAGAAGACTAGAGACTTATTTTCCACAAAGCTTGAACCAGGAATCCAGTAGGTAAATTCCAGCACCCTGAACCTGGGGAGAATCCAAAAGAAAAGAAAAAAAAAGAGTGAAAATTTCCATGCTGAACTGTAAGAACTTCCATAAGGTTTCACCAATTTATCAGTCTGTTCTTATTTTGCTTCATTTTGTTTCTGTTTCACATGGCTCACAAAATTATGTAAATTCATTATTGTATTGGAGAGAAGGCAAGGAAAGTTTTATAAAACCAAAAAGGCCTGCTGAAACTCATTTTAAACATGTCCAGTAAGTTCAAAGTATATGGGACTAGAACTCGAAGAATGCTAGCCATGAAAGCGACATCAATGTTCTCCTTCAGTCTGTATGTAAGTGAGTTGAACTATTAAAATCTTTGAGCCACAGAAGAAAGATGTGCAGCAGAATGATCTCAGTGCCCCTGACTGACATGAGCTAATCAGAACTGGAAGGATCAAGGCTGCAGATGGCTTTGAGAGCCTAAGTTGTCAGATCAATATGCTAGGCTGCTGAAGTCAGTGTGACAAGCAAAGTGCCAACCACCGTAGGATCCTTGCCTGGTTCTGCCAGCTCTGGAATCCACAGTCTATAAATTGAATTTCAACAGGGTTGTATTCTGGCCAAATGAGCCTGAAGCACTTACTAGCAGTAAGGGATGTGCTTTAAACAAAGGGGGTTGGGCTGTACAAAAACACTAGTAATATTAGAGAAAGTATCAATACAGCTTTTGAAATTAGCAATTGAGTTAAACATTCCTTCTGACTAAAAACTAAGCACAAAGGCCCAGGACAGGCGAAAGTGAACACCCATGTTTGAAACAGACTAGCAAGAAAAATGAAGGAAGCAAAAAAGATGGAGAGAGTGAGAAGGGAGAAGGATTGAAGGAGAGAGCAGAGAGAGAGAGAGAGAGAGAGAGAGAGAGAGAGAGAGAGAGAGAGAGGCAGAAAAGATCTAGAGTAACTCTGGTGTGGCTAATTTCATGACCCCCAGGCTTTTAAACCTCCTTAACATCAGCTTCAGTAGTGGTGTGAGTGTGGGCTAGCACTCAGGGTTTGGCATGCTTTGACCCTCTACCTAGGCAGGAGATCCAAGTGTAGTGACCCAGAGTGGTGCCCCTAAGCCCTTTCTTTCCTCTGCAAATCATAGGCTATGCGGGAAGACTAAGTCTCCATTATGGCAATGCCCATATAAAAGCTGTTCAATAAACAAAAGTTCCAGGAAATTAATGACAATGGCTTTATTTTCCTAGAAAAATTGAGTGTACTTTATTGCTTAGTCTTTGTAACAGATTATATTATTAAAAAATAAAATAACATTTGGTAATGTAAAATTGGTTGCTTATCTGGAAAAATAAAGTTACCATTATTCTTCTTATTTAACTGGCTTTATATTTATTTGATAAATTTATGTTCTCTATAAAGTCTCTTAGGCCTATTTATCTATATTTGGAAAAAATCTAAATAAAAACATCTTATTAGTCCTTTAAATAGAAGTATTATGCATGGAGAAAAACAACATAATCAACTACATCTCACTTTGGGCCTCTAGGATACAATTTAAACTTAAAATATTCTATCTAGACTTTATTTTTTTTTAAAAAAACTACATATTAAAAAACTTCCCCTAAGCAATCTGTCCAATTTTCCCTAGCATTTGAGAACATAGAAACTTAGATCATTAGGATAAATCAGCAATTACAGCTAAATGTTAACAAGTATCCTGATTAAAATTACCACTCTGCTCAAAATGCAGTTAATCTTTTTTTCAACAGTATTAATATTCTGTATATTAAACACAGGTCAGAATACTCATAGATTTTGATTAAAAATATTATATATTTGCAGAACTAATACATCACTTCAAAACTTGTAGCATAAATAAGAATTAATGCACACATAATAGAAATGGTCCTATATAAGTGAACCATAGTCAATTAACATATATACTTAATCTGTATAAATTATATTCAGTAAACTCATACTATACAAAATAAATATACAGTATACAAGCTAAAGGCTTATTCTGTGACTTTATTAGTGTTTTCATCTTTAATTTTGAAACAGACATTCATGTAATTGATGAATTATGAAAAGTAGTCTTTAAAGCTCCTAATGAAATAAAAGTCATCATAACAGATTCTAGATATATACTTTTTAGAGGAATTTCATGTGGATTACAAAGTTCTTCCTCTGTTCCTGATGTATTGCACTATTTGATGACATAGACATCTTTTGTGAAGTTATTTTCCCAGGCTACATTTACAGTCATTTCTATATAAATTAAATGTTTTCATTTTAGTTGCTATTATCCACTCAATTACATCCTTAGCAAAGCAGTGTTAATCTTGAAGGGCTGGAATTTATATATTTATGGATAACTAAGCTTTAATTCTATTCCACATTAATAATGATATGGTTTTTGCAAACTTAAGAATTTAGTGAAAATTACTGACATTCCTCATGTGGGTGCTCTGGCATGCGATAGCTGAGTTCCTGGCAAGAGATGAGCCACCACAGTCATACCATGGAGGACCCATATGGAACCCCCGCAGAGAATGATGGGATGAACAAGGGACCCACAACCACAGCCATTCAATAAACACAGGATAAGCCATTGAGACAGAAACCAGTGATTTTCGACACAAAACCCCCTAAGCTCACAACATTAAAGCAGCCTTAATACTCATCCACCATGAATCAGGGAACTGTGCAGAAGAGGGGGCGGAAGGATTGTGAGAGCCTTGATGGGGGAGACTATCCAGAGACACGCCCCCCCCCTCAGTAACAACATACTAGGGCCAGTGGAACTGGGCTGACTCCTAGGCTATCCATGGTCCCCTGCCCCAAGGACTGATCCACAGAGGAGGATAGCTGACTGGGGATGGGGAAGAGGGGCATTAGGGAAATGGGGATAACAACTCATTGTTTGCCCACTATATAATGTAACTCATTATGGACAATAAAAATTTAAAAAATGAATAAATACAAATAATTTAAAAAATAATAATAATTCTGGCATGAACACTGAAAGTTTCTGAAGCATTTAAGGAATGATATTCTAACACCCAGCTGTATTGGTAGATCAGCCAAATTTAGAAAAGGAGGATAGCAAACGTTTTTGTGTATTCAACATCAAAGGAAATCCTTTATTAAATAAAGCTCAAAATTTAGGATCCATGAAATGGTCTGGGAGCCCTTTCCTGGGAACACCTGAGATGGTGCCTTCTCCAGCATCTGGTCTACAGGAGTCAAGAAGTCAGGGGTTGCATTCATAGTCTACTGTTCTTGGAATTTGGTAGAAACGAAACTGAAACAGTATCTTTCCAGAAAAATACCTGATATCATGAATTGGTATCAATGAATTACTGTCATTTTATCAATGGTAATCGTTGCAAATGTCTTGAAATATCATTTAAACTCTTCACTACTCACTCTGACCCTGTGCCTTAGCTGGTTAAAGTTCCAGTGGAGTAAAATCTTCACTTCCTCTGGAGCTAAATATTTATTAGGCTCAGCCCAAAACTTTAAAATATGTAAATTTCTGGTATGGTGAAGAAATATATCATGATTCTATATAAGTAAGTTTAGAATTGAATTGTAATATTACAGAGTTGCTTTGAAATCTTAATATTTTATCGTATGCATTTAAGAACTGCATTTAGATAAGAATTTCATAGATTTCACCAACCTAGAAGAGGAGTGCACAGTGCATAAATGAAGATGCTCTGACCCCAAGGTAAGCAGCAGCATCCGCAGATGGCTGTGATGGCAGACATCCATGTGGCTCTGATCAGTGAGCACTGTCTAGGAGATTAGAAAAGGCTCATAGCCTCAAGGGCATTGGGAGTGATTGGATGAAAGAATTTTTTGCATAAAACACATGGAAAGCTCGGGAAATAATAGTTTTCTTCCTATTCAGCCTTAGTCCTCAGGAATTGGTGCAAAACTCTTGTGAAACAGAAGAAATCTGGCACCTCATTGTCGCTGAGACTCAAGAGAATGCCTTAAGCACTTCCAAAAGCACCAGGCCAATAAAAGGAGTTGCTGGGTGAAAGTTTATTGAATGTCAATAATAATAATAATGATAATAATAATAATAATAAACCACCTAATGAGGACCCCAGTGCCTTCCTTGTGATGGAGCAGGTGTGAGGAAAGCTGCTCCCCAGAATTCTAACACAGAAATAATAAATAAAAAGTATACAGAATTTTTATCAGATACTCATATAAAGATATCACAATTAGATTCTGAATCATAACGAACATGGAAATATATCATATGCCCAGGGTTGGGTTGACTAGGTTGAAGACATAGCATAGACACAGGAAAACACAACTTTAATTTGAGCATCCCTGTAAAATTTATGTTAAAATGTATCTGCCACTCTGACAGTATGAACAAATGGGACCTTAAAGAGATGAATAGATATGAGCATTGCCCTCATGTAAGACTCAATGCCTTTACCACAGGAGCTATTTAGTGATCAAGAATGGGTCTGCTGCTAGTTTTGCCCCCTCGTGCCATGTCTGTATCTCAAATATGCTCACTTGATCATTTGTCATGCTATGACACAGGACGGAGGCACTTGTAAAATGCCAGTGATAAGCTGTTGGACTCCTCAGCCTATAAATCTATGAGAATAAATTCATTTTCTTAAGAAATTAACCAATCTGTGGTCTCTCTTAGCAGCACAAAACAAACAGAAATCTATATTCTCCAAAATGTAAGTCTATCAGCTAATAATGTGAAAGAAAGATAGTTATACAGTGTCCAAGACGAATTAGTAACGTGGTACTATGATGGTACATGTGGATGATCACAAGGATTCTAGAACAAGAAAAGACATCGAAAATAAATCAGTTTCTTCCTTGGGAAGTGATATTCATAGGCTGTCATTCATAACCAAGGGATAACATTTTTAGTTGGAACTGTGTTTTTTTTTAAGTTTATACGAGGCATGTGGAGAAACTAGCCTATGTTTCTAGTGTATAATTGAGCAAATTATTCAGAGATTCACAGGAAATAGCATTAGGTCTTTATGTGTAAAAGGCATAGAAATAATGCCAAATCCTGACAAAATGTGTGTGTGTTTATTTTTGTGTTATAATTACATTAATTTGAAGAATTGAATTTTCAGAATTCTTCCATTTTTTCATTTTTGTTTCAATTTTCATCTCCTCATTTTGTAATTTCCAAAGCACTTAGGGAGTAGGTGAAAGCACCACCAGTGCTGATGTGATTAGTGCAGTTTTGTAATTAATGTAAATAATTCCAGCTTAGTAATTAGGGTTTATTAAGTGCTAATAAAATACTTAAAAGTTTAAGAAACTTCATGTAATAACTAGCTTTTTGAGTTAAAACTCTTACAATTTAATTCATGTCTAATAATAATTTTCATTTGTAGTGGCATATAAACCAGCAATACTGAAGGAAAATAAAAATGTCACCTTGCTTAAGTGGCCAGACATCAGCAGCTACCTGACCACAGTATTTCATGCTCATTAATTAAAAAAAAAAAGTAATTTATTTCTCTAGATCTCGGAACACTTCAAATTCCATCTTTACTCATTGTTGTGGACTAAAAGTCTCATAAAAACAAAACACACACACACACACACACACACACACACACACACACACACACTGTGGAGTTACATAAACTCCTAATAGAATGTGTTTCTTGAAAGGGAAACCTTCAGTAGAGTGAATCTTTTGCACCGAAATTCAGAATCCCTGTTCCACTGAGTAACTCTCTTCAACCATGTATATGTGAACATATACACATATGCACATGAGTACACATATGCACATTCATACATATAGTTCACAAACTAGGCTGCTATAACAAAATATCAGCTGGGTGTTGTATACATTTTAAAAATACTTATTTACCACTCACTGCCCCACATGTTTGGAAATTCAAGATCAAGATATGGGCACTGTCAATGTTCAGTGTCACAGTCAGCCACAAGCCGCTGGGATCAATCTCCAAACCAGGCACAGTTTTGGGGAGGAAAGTATTTTTTCAAGCTACAGATCTAGGGGAAGCCTCATAAAAGTGAAAGAGGCTGGCCCTCTTTCACAGGTCCCAGCAGAGAGAAAAACCCATCACCAACACCTCACAAACAGAACAGCAAACAGGCAGGAGAGGCAAAGAGAGAATTCTTTCACCTTTGTATAGCCCTGGGGTGGAGTCTTGCAATTCTATCCCAGACTTAATGGCTTCCTGAGTCTCTGAAATTTCCTTCCTGCAATGCCCACACAGGAAAGGATGTTTACTTCTAGCTCATTTGAGCTTCCTAACATCCTGCCCCCTACTGAGAGGCTGCCTTCCTGAAAATATCCTCAGAAACCCACCCAAGATTACTTGAAAGGTCAAGTTGACAACAAAACTTAACCACCACATTCAGCAAAGGCACATTTCTTGTTCATAGGTGGAACTATTTAATTTTTTCTTTAGAAATACAAAACCTCCTGCTCACAGGACATAATACCTGCCATGGCCTCCACCTCCTAATTTCAACATCTTGGTAATATTATCAATATAAGTCTGTATTTAAAATGTCAACATATTAATATTTTGTAGCTAAATAATTACTGCCATAGCAACAAAAGTTTATGCATATATATAAATATGGAGAGAGAGTGTCCTTCATGTGTACATAATATACACATCCATACATACAAAAACTGTAATAGGCTCAAATACATATACGTTCATATTTAAACATATATATTTGTACTTATATTCATATACACAGTCACATAATTCACATGTAAGCATTCATTTACAAATGTTCATATGCATCCACACATTCATATACACATACACTTACATAAACACATTTACATGCATGCATATGTGTATACACATATATTTATGCACACACTTGTATATCCACATATACTCATATGCATACTTAAAATATTCATGTTGACACATACATTCATGAGTAGACATACACATATTCTTATACACAGATTCATTTATATCTATTCACACACTCTCATATCCATATGAGCATGCACATGCACTCATATATACATACTTACATGCATATGTATACATATATTCACATATGTATAAGCATATTCAGATATGCTTATATATAGTCATATATATATAAATTCATAAACAGACATTTATATATATTCATGTGTACATACAAATAGATACATACACACAGTCACATACATTTATGTATACACACATACCTTTGTATATGTTCCTGAAGCCACTGTTTCTTGCCCACAATACTTCACTCTATGCAGGATCCTTCTAAGCCTCTTTGTAAAATGATTATTTTTCCTTTCTTAATGATTTATGAAGATATTTTAACCATAGGGGTGGGGCAGTATATGCTAAATACAAAAGTATAAACTGAATCAATTCTGATCAATAGGAATATGATAGTTAAGTGTAGTCTAATCCTCAATGAACAGGAAATTTAATGGGTTTAGACAGAAAAATGAAAAACATTTTCATGAATAATTTTCATAGATACAGAAGAAAAAACAGCATAGAAAATTGACAAAATCCGTAAAGAGGTATTTCATTTCACAGAAAGACATAAAAGTATCAGAACATAAAGTATGATTAGCAATTTTATCAATGATGAGAAAATATATGACCAGAACCATCATATCAAGAATATTCCCTTAATCCTGTGTTTATGGCAATACTATACACAATTTCAAATACATAGAATCAGAGATAAAGAATCAAAGCTAAGGGATCTAACAGGATAATATATAAAGAAAAGGTAGCATAGATTCACACAGGAATGCCATTCAGTCATAAAGGGAAAAAAGATGAAATTCTGTCATCTGCATCACAAGAAATGGAGCTAAAATATATGATATTAAGTGAAATAATCTAGGCACAGAATGACAGAGGCTGCATGTTCAATTTCCTAGAGGGGAGTGGAATTGTGGTCCCTAGAGGATGTAGGGGAATAGAGAGAGTTTCAGTAATGGGCACCACAATAGAGTCATAAAGGATTAGTTCTGGTATCCTAGAGCAGAATACGGCAGCTATAGTCTGCAGTCATCTCTCATTTATCTCAAGATAATCATAGAAAAATCTGAAGATTTCCTACACGTTAAAATGACAAGTGTTTCAGGAGATGAAAATATCAATTACTCTGCTTAAATCATTACACAGTATATAAATAGATTGAATTATCATAGTCTTCCATAAATATGTACAAATATATGCCAACTAAAATATAAACATTTACAGTTTGAAAGAAAGTTATGATTTACAGAGAATTATTAGATCAAGAGATGGAAAGAGGAGAATGTCCAGAGAGCTCCTTCCCATGAGAAGGTAAGTGGGGTAAAGGCCCCTAGAAAAGTAATTTTCCCCAGGGCAACTGCTGGTAGCAAACACATGTAGCAATGCGGCTTGTATTGCTATTAGGAATGGAAATCTTTAGAGCCTTTTTTGTGTCATGGGCATATTTCCATAAGAGGAAATGATCAGAATGTCCATAGGAATACATTCCAGAAGGTCATTAATTTGGGAGCATCACACACATTTAACTGATAAATAAGTCACAACATATTGACATAATAGAATATTAAGTTAGCAGAAAAAGATAAACACCGACAGCTAATTGCATTCAGGATGAATGAATCATATCAAACCATAAAACTATAAAGAACGACTTGGTTCTATTTGGCTATAGATAGTTTAATATTTTTAAATTGTTTGGCCAGGCATAGTGGTGCACACTTTTAATCTCCGCGCACTCGGGGAAGACTAAATAGGATTGTGAGTTCCAGACTACATAGTGAATTCCAGGTCTACCTGGGCTACGGTGAGACCCTACCTAAAAATAAATAAATAAATAAATAAATAAATAAATAAATAAATAAATAAATAAATAAATAAATAAATAAATAAACAAAACTAAACAATGTATTATAGAGAGGATTGTACTTATGGAGCCAGAACTGTATTTTGACACAATAAATTGTTAACAAAAATTTTGGTGGAGCTGTTCCCTCTGGGAGGAAAGATGCAAAGCTAGACTCAGGAAGAGCTGTCAGGAGGTTTTCATGGCAATAATGCTGAGGTATTAATTCATGTGAGTTCCTCTGTATTCTGCTTTATTATGTTTCATAATTTAGTGTAGAATCCATTTTTTATGTAAGGAAGTAGTTCAATCAAGGTACTTAGTTTGAATGAAAGCATGCCTCTAAAAATCTGATATTTGAAAAGTATTACAGAAAAATTGTGATAGAGAAGAAGGAAAGAATCCCGTGGAAAAGCTAGAGTTGGCACAACCTAACATAATAGATACCAACTGTGATGGTTAGGTTTTGTTGTCAACTTGATCTTTTCAGTTACCTTGGGTGGGTCTCTGAGGATGTTTACAGGAAGGCAGCCTCTCAGTAGGGGGGAAGGCTGTAAGGAAGCTCAGGAGAGTTGGAAATTAATATCCCTTCCTGTATGGGCAGTGTGGGAAGGAAATTCCATAGGCTTGGGAAGCCATTAAGTGTGGTATAGAGTTGCAAGACCCTGCCATAAGGATATATAAAGGGGAAGATTTCTTGTTAGCCCCCTGCCTGTTTGCTATTTGCTATTGTGTGGTGTAGGTGATGGTTTTCTCTCTCTGCTTAGACCTGTGAAAGGGGGCCAGCCTCTTTCACTGTTATGGAACTTCCCCTGGATCTGTAGTTTCACTAAATCCTTTCGTCCCCTAAACTGCCTGGTTTGGAGATTCATCCCATCAGCGTGTGACTGACTGTGACACCAACAGTTATATAAAGTATGGGTCAACCTAGGGAGACATCACTTATCATATTGAAGTGGTTTGGGTCTACCTTAAAAGTACACTAATGTTATAAGAATAAATGTGTATAAAGAATTCCAAAATATTCAAAGTTTCTATTAAATAACTACTTTGGAATCCCAATGATATCTTAACTGGCTAAAATGTGGTTGTAGATACATTCTAAATGCAATTTAAATTCTGCATAAATTTGTTTTCATGCATGCTATTTTCTTTTTCATGGCTCTGGACTAATGCATCTTTATAGGAAATGATTATATCACAGCATTTTAGAGTGGATAACATGCCTGAAAATAGTCAAAATATATGTAAATCAGTATATCAAGTAGGACCTAATGGAACCATTTAAAAAGAGCTGTTGAAGTTTGACCCATAATTGTGATTGGACCAGTGTGTTGCCAATTTTACTTCCCACAGCTAGTTGATCACTAGAGGACATAAATAGCCATGGAGTATATAATTGGTGCTGTCTTGCAACAAGTAGTGATTTAAATTCAGCTTTTCTCTACTCCCCTGAAATCATGTGTATTAGTAATAATAAAACCAGGGCATAAGTAGATGCTTTGCAAACATAATCACATCTTTGAAAAGTGTTAGTCTTTTTTTTTTTTTTTGCCTTCTGCGCTGTGCTAACCTGTAAACACATAGTGTTTACATTTCATAAAAAACTCACATTTAAGCCTGTTCTACACACAGGAAATAATTTGGACTTGTTTATAAGCACACTATTGTTTTAAAAATTGATGAGATCAAACAGTGTATTAAGTGAGAAGGTCTTAGCAACTGATTCTTGAATAATTTTTAAGAGAGAATGGCGATTTTATCCCTTGCTCCAATTCAGTGTGACCAGACTCTCCAGAGATTGCTCTTAACACCTTCATTTTCTGTCACTTTTGATGGGAATTAACAAGTTTGCATTGACTGTGCATCCTAGAAATGAGAAGTGACTTAGTCTGTGAATGATCCACTTCAGCAAGGAAGAGCATAAATAGGCAAAAATTGTATTTAACATAAATCTTTAAAATACATAAATGTTCTCATTCATAATAACTTTGCATTTTTTGGTTATTTTATAGCATTTAATTTCTTTTTATCAAGTAGTAGTAAAATATGTTGTGCTTTGTTTGAGTTCATCTAACCTGGTGCTATGCCTTGAGTTTGGAAATGTTCTTACAGAATTCTTGAATTTCATCCTAATATCTAGACATTTCCATCAACTTGTACAATGAAATAATTCCAAAGAACAGTCTGAAAGAGATGCTTAATTTTTTACATACCTAAGATCAGTAAATTTAAAAAAGAAAGAAAACAAATAAAAAGAAATGATGAATCCAACAAACCATACGGTCAACAGCAAACTAAAAGCTATTTTTCCCTAAATACTTACTATAGAAAGGCAGAATTACACCAAATGAGAAAGGATGATGTTTTGCCTTATTTTATCGATAAACTTTGTTTTAAAATGTGTGTCCTTTAAAGAGTTATAACAAATATGGATTTAAACATCTCTACAGAGAATATAATGGCAAAGCATGTAAATAATATAACTTTTGATTTCTTTTCCATTCTACAAGTTATGGTTAAGACACATGTTATGGTAAAATTTTGTATTTTTCTTCTGGCTATAATTTGTTCTTTTTGTGTGAAAAAAATCCAATTCTAAATCCAATGAACCCCACTGGAGTTCATCAAATATTAGCTTAAGCACTAAAGCTATTTTTTTTTAATTTGATAAAGTTAGATTGTGTGAGTCTTTGCTTTTTGTTTCTTCATTGTAACACTCTTTCTCAATGGGCATATGTCATCTTGGGAGCAGCAGAGTAATGACCTTGCCAAGGACCAAGAGGTGTGCCTTAAAGAATTATAATCCCTTGTAACTCGATTTATGTGATTACTGTGTAAAACAGAACTTGTTCAGCAATGATGGATGGCAATGCTCTGGGTATTGACTGATCCTTAGAAATATTTATATGACAGGTCCCTTAAGGTTTTGTACATTGTATTAGAGAACAACCACACACAGAAAAGCAATGAGCTGTGATTCAGGTTTCTGAGGAAGGCTCTTGATTATCATATTTCTTCCATGCCTAGTCTGCAACTGAATATTTGCCAGTGTGGTGGCAACATAAATGCCCTCTGTCCTTTCAGACATCACCTTTAAAGGAAAATACACTTTGGAATTTTTGAAAAGGTAAAAATATGTTTAAAACTACACTCTGCTTGAATTATTTGGCTTCTAAGCCCAACATGTTCTTTTGATAGGTTTCTATTCTGGGAATTGCAGATATATAGAGACCCACAAGCCTAAGAAACACATTCAGCCAATTCTGAAGATCTCAGTTTATTTCTTGCTCAATGAGATCTTATACTCCTTCCGCTGCTTCTTTATCCCCATTAAGTGTCTCAGACTTAAAAATCTTCACTTTTAAATTTTAATTTGTCATTAAATATTCACTTTTGGTGACTAGAAGAAAAATGTCTTGACTAAATTCAAATTTTTCAGGAACACATATTTTGAAAGTGTTGCCTTGGACCAACTAAACAAAGAATATTCTTTTAGAAAATCTGTAAAAAGCATGAAAAGTTGTTGAGTAACACTGTGAATGGGTCGGACAAAGAGAAATCCTCTGGACTCATGTTTCCTTTGTTATTATTCTCCCTTTAAAATGCCCTCAGTGGAAATAGTTAGCTATCTAATCAAAGGCTGAAAATAATGGCAGCCCATTAACTATGGCTGTGTTAAACAGCCAGCTCAGTCTCCTATAGGGACTTACTTCTCTACAGCCATCAGAAGCATATTTAAAGGTACATTTTTCTATTTCCCAAGCTAGATTCTACTACTATCTTCAAGGGCCATAGATTGTATTTTTATCACTTCGCTATGACAAGCATTCACTCCAAGATTTTATTTATTAAGATTTCTGGCCTCCAACACACAATAGCAGACCTGTGGATGTAGATGAGGCAGGAGAAGTTCTTATTACACAAGTAAAAAGGCTTCAGCTTCCCATGCTAGCAATCTTTAAGTGCTTTTCGAGGCCCTTGAGCTGAGTACTGTAACCTGTTAGTTCTCTGGTCCTGGATGTGCCTCTCTGTCCCAGCTGGGAGCTGACTTCAGCAAAGATCAGCTTTGATGAGCTGAGTGCCCATTGCCCTGCAGTCAGCCCTATCATGCAGGAAACAGTTCCTTTTCTTGAACACTCTACTTTGTCCCCTATAGACTTTCCTAACCACCCCACCTGCTTCCAGCTGGTGAGGCATAAATGCTGTTTCACTATTTATATATATTGAAGACTCATTGTAATGTGCCCTCTTAGCTGTTATCTCTTGCCTAGATTCTGGTCTGAAAGACCCATTTTAACACAGTGATTAAGTGAACATGATCTTTAGCTACTTAGCAGGTCTTTTGAAGCATTTTCAAATGGATCAATTCAGAGAGAAAAAGGAGGAAGAAGATGAGATTATATGTGGAAGCTAATTGTGTGATTTTTTTCTATAATTTTTCTCTTAGTTATGAAATTATTGTCAAATGATACTTAAATTTAGCATTAAATACCATATCTCAGATTATAATAAAATAGAAATCTGTTACTGTTTCAAAGTTTGCACTTTCAAACCAGGAATTACAAATTGCTTTCAAAAGTGAGAGACAAGTTGTAAACTGTGAGTAAAGAAGGGCTGATAATGTGGGTTAGTTGGTAGATGGATAGACACCTTGCCCCCCCCCTACAAAAAGCCTTGAGTTTGATCCCTCAGACCTCATAAACTAAGCATGAGGATATAGGCTTATGATGTCCACATGAGGAATAGAGGTAAGAAGGTCAGAAGTTCAAGGTTATACCCAGAACTTCCAGGTCGCTTGGGACAAATGAGCCCCTTTGTTGAAAGATGGGGAAGTATGGACTAAAATTCTGAGTTTTGTATTCACTTTATTTCAGTTAAGTTTAATGCTCAAAGTCTGAGGACAATGAGTTTTGTTAGCAATTCCCTTCCCTTTGGATTTCTTTCTCCATGATATTTTTTTTCTTTTTCCTCTCCTTCCTTTTCCTCCACTCTTCTGAGCTCTGTCCAAAATCAGTCCTTGTTATTAAGATCTTAAAATAATGAAAGCTTGCCATGGTTCTCATAATTAATGAATAACATAGCCTCTGTGTTTGGTCCCTTCTCAATGATGACCTCAGACTTTTAAACCCACAAGACTCAGCGATTCAGACATAAGCCCTGTCTGTGGACATAATAGGAAGCCTACAGCTTACACAATTTGAAGGGAGCTGCATTAAGGAATAAAATACAAAGTAATAAATCCAAATTTGAGTTCAGATCCTTGGAAGGGACCCTTGAAAGCAAGGAGCGGGAAGCTTCATTAGCCACACAGCAAACCCACTTCTGCATTGCTGTATAAAAATCCTCTGCTCCTTTCTTTCATCCTTCTAAAACAGTCATAATGAGATAGCTGCTTCCCAGTGCCTTTCCCCTAGGTTATATAAGAATAAATAATGAAAGAAACATGTTAGCTCGGATCTTTGAGATCTGATTCTTAAGTGGGTGTTAAATGTAAAAGCTGCATCGCAGTAATTAAGTAACTCTTTTTTGGTAAGGACAAATATATTACAGTGTGCAAAAATCATAATTTTGGCTCATTCAACACCCTCACACACTTATGTAACTAATAATGATGCCAAGCAATATTACTATGTCCTTGAAATATAATTCCCTCGTTCAAAACATGTGACAGAGAAGTGTTTGAGTTCTTAGACAGTTCCTCAGTATTACTTCATCACAGGGATGTCTACAACATGTTTGCTGTCTTATTTCTTCTTTATTTTACATAAACCTTAAAATTATAACCTCAAGGATGTGGATCTATTTTTATCATTCATTGAAAAAAAAGCATTTATCTTTCTGCTTATTGTAAATAACTAAATCAACATTGCTTGTCCCTCACATTATATTTGATGTCAGCTAATTGTTAGTTGGTTTTAATTATACATCAAAGTCTTTGTACTGGAGATAATCCAAAGAGTAGATCATCTTGGTGTGTAATTTACTGAAACAGTTTCTAGGCAGACTGCCATACTAAAGACCATGTGGTACCATTGTCATTAAAATTAGAAAAATATTGGTATACATGTTTGAATTAAGAGTAAGGGGTGGTTCTATGAATTATGGTAAGCACTACAAAATATTACTAAGGTTTGAGCTCAGGCAGAGACCTATTTCGAAATATCATTGTAATACACAGATGTACTTTTTGCACCTGGGATAAGACTTGGGAGAATGCTGTTTCTGCAGCATGAATCCTGGATCCCTTATGAATATTCATAAGCACTTTTTTAGCAGGTGAGTAGGTGGGTAAATATTGCTAGCATCTGGATATCAGATAAGACAAGGAGCTGTATGATCCCATTCCAAAATTTAGAGCATGTTTGTTTCTTTAAAATAAAGGGCCAAAGTCTGAATTAGTTTTTTTTAAGTTAAAGATAACATCTTACCCAATTTTAGTATATAGCAAAAATGTTCCGACCTTGTTTGAAGTTATAAATCCATTCTTATGAAGTGTGGAGTCATTGCTATGGAGAGGCATCATTAAATACCATCTATCTTTAGCACTGTGTTTGAATCCTAGTAAAATTATGTCAGGTGAAGACTAGAAAGAGTTAGGCCAAGATAACAACACTCTGTACCCTTTTGAAATGAGAGCTGTGTTCTGCCTCTCCTTCCTCCTCTTAACATTTATCTTAGGAATCTTCAAAGCAAACCTCAGGCACACTGCAAAAAGAATCAAACCAGACAGAAACAGGACTTGTGTTTAGGGAAGTCAAGCATTCAGCTGTAGTTCCAATGCTGAAAGCCTCAAACATTTTACAGGGTTTTAGTGTAATGCAGAACTGACATGCTTGAAAAAATACTTTAAAATATATCTAAATGTTGTTGTATTATTCATGTGAATGAAGAATTTCAAACACAGTTCTATATTGCATTTGCTTCCGGTCATCTAAACTGATTGTTAGACCCCTGCTCTCCAAGAGAAAATACAGCCTTCCCTTAAGTTTCAGGGCTGGGAAAAGTTAAAGATTGGCTTTTTGATTTTTTTCTTCTATTTCTTGCAAGTAAGAAATAGCACAAAACTAAGCAAATATTTTACCAAATATATAGTATAGTGTTACAATTTTGTTGAACAGATTATAGCCTCTATCTGCATGCCAATAAATGTGCTAGATGCAGGGTGCACAAAGATAAATAAGATTGATACCCTTGAGCAGCATATAGACAAAGGCAGTGGCTGTGTAATTGGATTAGAGCACCATAGTAAATGATGCTAAGATCATAGATTCCACTTATGGACCAATTAGCTTGTCTTTTCTCCATAGCCATAGATTGCATACAGATAACATCCTTTCATGGCTTTGTGCATTTGTAGTCTATCTCTTGCCAAAAGGAATTTAAAAGAGCATACAGAAAAGAAACACAGAGTGCAGAAAGTCTACGAAAGATAATAAAAACGGCTTTTGAGTCATTACTTCAAGAGGCTATTCTTAACAAAAAAACACATTTCTTTCCTAGACTAAGAAACACATAGAAATTGAAATGTGCTAATTATATTTATTGACTTGAAAAAATAAAACTAAAATGGTTTTGATAGATTACATAAATTAATATTGTAATTCATTTGTTAAGAACTGAGCCTTAAATTAAAATCTAAATGTAGAATGACACATATAATTGTATAAACACAGCAATAGACATAGTTAAACAATGTATAACCAAATAATTTACAGTAGAATTTTAGTCTTTCTCCTCTCTCTCTCTCTCTCTCTCTCTCTCTCTCTCTCTCTCTCTCTGTGTGTGTGTGTGTGTGTGTGTACTTGTATGCCTCTCCTCTCTCTCGTTCTCTGTGTGTGTGTGTGTGTACACGTGTATGTGCATGTGTGTTTGTATTTGTATGGATGCAGGTATGGGCATACAGATGCATGCATTTGGGTGGTGGCCAGAGGTTGATGTCAGATATTTTTCTCTATTGCTTTCCACTTATATTTGAACCTGAGTCTCTCACTAGCTAGACTAGCTAGTTCTCACTGCCCACCGCCCACGGGGGCAATGATCACACACACACACACACACACACACACACACACACACACACACACACACCCCTTATGGGTGGAAGAACGCAGCTGCTGCAACAGAATACATAGAGCTCCTTAGCTCAGGGACCTATTCAGGTTGCAGATACATGATCAGGCTAGGATAGGGACCTGTGCACGTGGGAGCATGATGTGCAATAGCCAATCAGGACTGCCTCCTGGAACTCGTTTACAAGCCAAGCCGGTAAACTGCCAGGCACCATCCTAAACCTAAGCCAGGGTGTGCCTCAGTGGGCCCCCGGAGACCTCCGTCCTGACAGCTAGTCAGTGAGTCTCAGGGAGCCTCCATTTTTCTCCTCCCCAGCTCTGGGATTACAGGTGTATGTTGCCACACCGGCCTTTTTACATGAGGAATCTGAAGTCAGGTTTTCATGCTAGCGCAGCAACCTTTTTAACTGTGAGCCATTTCTCCAGCCCCTGATTCTCTTATTTTTTATGTTTTGATATATTTTATTTACTTATTTGCAGAAAGAGAGAGAGATAAGAGAGAAGGAGAGACTGGGCATGCCAGGGCCTCTTGCACTGCAAACAAACTTCAGATGCATGTGTCATTTGTGCATCTGGCATTACGTGAGACTGAGAAAATGAACGTGGGGCCATCAGGCTTTATGAGCAAAGTGTCTTCAACCATTAAGCTGTCTCTCCAGCCTACTCCTTTTCTTAATTCCTATCTGTATTATTTAGTTAAATCTTCAATTGGTGTTGGAATGATTACAAGACTCATTTTGTATATTTGCTTTCTGCAGGAAGCCACACAAGCCAGAAGGGATGTAGAATGCATACTAGTTTTTATAACATCCCAAATTCCCTTATAGATTTTGAATCTCACTCCACAAAGTTTACACTGAAGGATGTTCATGAGAAATACCTGCATACACAATTCTCCCATTTATTCTGCCCTGTAGATGGAAAGGGTGTCTTCAAAATTGAGCAGAATTGTCCAATATAGTTGCCCTGACACCTTTCAGTAATGGTGTAAAAGTAAGCCAGAGGCAAAAATCAATGACAGAAAAAAATGCATCAACTTGAAAACAAAATGCCTTTTGAAATTATTCTCTCAATTTTGTTAATTACTTTAAAAACTGGTCCTATAGTGTGTAAAATCATCCTTCCAGAGCCCTGCTCTGCCATGGGATTACATTCCTACCCTTTTCATCACTTTCACTGAGGAAAAATAGTCATTGTAGTGGTGTGATTTAGGTGTCCCTTATGTGTTCTGAATTCTTGATCCCCAGCTGATGGCAGTTTTGGAATTAGAACTTTGTTGGAGTTGCATTGTTGGGAAAAGGCTTATGGGGGTTATCACCAGCTTCCCCTTGCCAGTTTTTGGCATACCTTCCTGCTGCTTTTTGCAGTGCTGTAGCAGAGGTGATGCCTACGTCTACCCTCTGCTCATGCCACTGTTTTCTCTGCTATCATGGAGCTTTCCCTACTTGGAGTCTATGAGCCGAAATAAACCCTTTCCTCCACCAGTTGCTTTTGGTTGGGTTCTTTTTGTCACAGCAATGAAAAGTTAACTACAACAGTCACGTTTCTCCCCTACAAAATAAACACTCTCAGATTGGAAATGAACCATATATGGTTGTTTTCCTTAGACATGTCCTTTTATGTAGAGGACTGATGAACACACTGTATTCCTTCAGCTCCAAGATTTTTATAGGCTGGTATGGATTGAATCATCAGAAACAAAACCTTATGAATTAGTGTATAATATTAAATACCAAAATAAAACAAAGATACCCTACCCGGAAGGAATATTTCAATGATTTTTTTAAAATTTTGCTCATAATTGTGTTGATAATGTGAACATTTTCTGGACATTTTTACAGCCAAAAAGAGGTTGAGGAGGAGTATTTAAGTGTAAAGTGAAATTCCAGATAAGATGCTGGAACCTGAAAGGGACAGTCAAGGAACACTAAGAAAATCTGAAAAAAAAAATAAAGCCTTCAGTAAGTAGCTTATGTTGGCATTAATTATAACAAACATGCCACACTAATGGAAGATAGAAAGGGTAGAGGAAATAGCAGACTGGGTGTATGAAAACTTTGTACTCTTCAATCTTATGTATAATAGTTCTAAAATGAAAAGTGGACTTTAATAATCCTTTAAAAGATCACAATATCCGTAGATTGTATTCCAACAGAAATCTCTTATCCAAAGCTGGAATTGCCCCTAACCTTCACAAAGATCAGACTTTATACTTCTTTTGTTAATGCACAACAGCAGATTGCCTTGCTTTTATCAGAAGTATCATCTGAATTTGATTAGTTTTTTTGTGGACAGTTATGATATTTGTGAATCTGATGGGAGATTTAACATATTGTTTAGGTACTCCAATTATTCCCAAAGTAAAATCTTTTCAGTAGCAGAGTTCCTTCTCAGATGTTAGCTATATACTTAAAATTGATTCTGCCTCTTACAGAGGAATAATTCCCACACTTCCTTTAGTGTGGTACATAATAACTAGGAATCAGCTCTTGGAATAAGGTTTGACTTTATATGCAAGCATTTGCTCAGTGGTAGTTTCAGAACTGATGTTTTACCAAAGACATAAAGACAATTGACATTGAAACAAGAGGAATGAAACTGAGCCAAGTGTGTGGGGAGACAACTGACCAAAGTGGAGACAAGGCTGCTGTCCAAAGAGAGAAGTACACTTTTATTGATGTACTCTGATGGACTAGTGGTTGGTCACTGAAGGACATCAGGTACTTGCTGAAAGCACAAAGGGTAGAATTACAGCTCTGAGAGGGTATATACTCATCCTCATTCAGACCTGAGGAGAACCCACTCAAAGATGAAGGCACCAGAGGGAAGTCATCCCAATCCAGTTACCCATCAGACACCAGCAGGTTCAAGTACAGCTACAGAAATTATTTGGGTTCTCCTCTTAGTAAAAACTTTTTTCTGGGCTGAAGAGATGGCTTAGTGGCTAAGGCATTTGCCTGCAATGCAGAAGGACCAGAGTTCAATTCCCCAGTGCCCATATACAGCCAGATGCACAAGAGGGCACATGTGTCTGGAGTTCATTTGCAGTGGCTTGGAGGCCCTGGTGCGCCCATATTCTCTGTCTGCCTCTCTCTCTCTCTCTCTCTCTCTCTCTCTCTCTCTCTCTCTCTCTCTCTCTCTCTCTCTCTAATAAATAAAATATTTTTTAAAAATAAAAAAAACTTTTCAAAATATTGTCTCTGTTGCATTGGATCACCTAATCATTCACCAACCCCTAAAGGCAGTCACTTCCTTTTATTGTTTCTTGTGTTGCAATATTTGAAATGTAATGCCTTTGATTTCCTATGAGACACAATCCCCTGGTATCCCAATCAGCTACTGATATATTTTTATCTCATTGCAAGCTGAAAACCATTCTCAATTATGAAATCATTTGCAGTTCTGACATCACACACACACACAAACACACGTCTTGGTAATAATGCTGTGGATAGGATGATGTGAGTATTTTCTCAAAAAAACCTGTGTTAAAGAAATAGGCTAGCAGCTACAAAGTAAATGTAACATAGTCTAGCTGTCAGTCTCTAGCAATTATTGTAAGTATTCTATTTATATTAAAGCACATATTAAACAAATTTCTTGATATTGACATGTTTCCTACCTTAATTTTAGAGAAGAAGAAACTGATGCCAGAAATTTTAATTTACACTTTGAGAAAACTAGTGGATCCATCTTCAAACTCAGGGGGGAAGAGATTCACATTCTTATCTCTTACTTCCCACAGAAACTTGCCAGTCCCTATAAATATGAAAAACATTATTGAAATTTAAGACCAAAATTCAAGCCCAGCCTTTGCTATAAGCCCCTAAATTGCTTAAAATTAATGTACTTATTAATGAAGGGACACAATTGAAAAAGATGTCAGTTGCCTAAAGTTTGACTAGGGAGAAGAAATTTGACTACATACCCTTTAACAAATCTGCAGGAATTTCCAGAAGTCTTTGCCTTATGAGTAAAAAATACTTCCCCATATTAAAAATTCCTAGACTATTCTACCTATTGGTATTGAGTTTTTGGGAAGGTCTAAATACGCTAAGCAGACCTTTTAGTTTTACAGATCAGTATCAGTTCTCTACACAGAAGCTAGTAAGTGTGCAAAAGTCCTTCTTCTGCCTAGGTTGCTAAATAGCTTCCTATTTCAGAGAAAATACTATCCTGAAATGCTGTGAATGAGCCTTCACATGATCCGATTTGACACCTTTCCCTGTCACCATGGCAACATGCACACACACACAAACACACACACACACACGCACATTTCATTTTTTCCTTTTATCTGTACTACATATAAGTATGCAACCTCCTGATGGTATTATACTAGTGCCTTACTGCTAGATATTTTCAAAACTGACCTATAGTTCTCATTCAGCAAGGATTTATTCTTTACTAAATGAATAAATAAAGGACTAATAAGTATTAAAAGTGTTGTACGATTCATGTCATATGTAATTGAATACATTTAATTAAGTTTGATTACTTCTTTATTGATCTCAAGAATTATTTTTAGACTGTTTGACTATAATAAATTGATCTTACTATTTTGCATAGCAGGGATTTAAATTATGATTATGTCACTTTTTAGCTAAAGATTATCCAGTTTCAGTTTTTACCTTTGTGAGTGTCATTTCTTGATTTTGATATCAGAATAGTTATGGTTGTCTTGTAGACTGCAATGAGGAGCCAATACCTAGAGGATATTAAATGTCATTATATGGAAATTCTGGGTGAGCACATGCCTGCTCATCACTGAGAACATTTGTGTTCCTAAGAAAATTGGATCCCAGCCCATTTGTATTAACATATCCACCTCTCCACCACCTTCTAGACCTGGAACAAATGGAATTTCTCCAGTTATGTTTCCTTTTAATTCAGATGATTGGAACAGCTTGAGATAAATTGCCTTTGCCCTGACCCAGATGTATGAATTACCAACTAGTATTATTTATTCATACCATTGCCTGCCTTCATTGACATTGAATAATCGAGAGTTGATTGTATTTAGGAAGATCAACATTCCCATAATTCAATGCACTTTTAAGAGCAAATAACTCACCAACCTTCAAAAGGTTAAAGAAGAATCAATGGTGTTTCATAAAAATATATGGAAGTGAAAATATTTTATGTGCATTGAAACTTGGTAATGAGAATAAAGGGAAATATAGATTGAAAGGAAACAAATGAGAGTCATAAGAAATATTTGTGAGCTTGTAGAGTTATTTTGTTGTAAAATTTGATATTTACCATCAATTAAATCTCAGGAGTTTTAACATAGATCATTGTCAAATTTTCAAAACTCTTTTTTAAAACCTGTTGATAAAAAATTCATTGATTACAAATTGAGCTACATTAACATCACATTTACTTCTTCTAAGCATCAGAAATTAGGAAAAGGTAGTAATTATACTATGAACAGTTTGCTTTAGAATCAACTAATTAATCATTCATTGCCCATGGCACTAATAAGTCATTAGTCCTGTGGAGGCTCATTGTAAGCGCCAATGTGTAGCCTGTTCATTTGGATGAGTCTTTCTGAATGTTGATGAGGTTATTTGTAGATGAAACATGTGTGTTAGGATCAATGATAACAAATTACTGAGTTTTTCCTTCTTCCTTCATAAAGGATAAGAGGCCAGCGTTTTTCTAAACCAACTAAGAATGATGGCTTGGGGAAGTCACAGGCTTTTTCAGAGGTAATATGTATAAAGGATAGAGCAGCTTCCTGAAGAAACCCAATTTTATATCTTTATCTTTTAATCTGGACAGCTCACAAAATTCTATTAACTAGGCATCAACATTCTGAGTCATATTTAGAGAAATGCACACTTGGAAGTTTTAACCTTTCAAGATTTTCAAGGCAGCTAATAAGGGTGATCAATAAATAGTGACAATGCATTACTATATTTTGTTCTCACAAAGAAAAATGTGCTTTTAAATTTTCTCATGCTTATCTTTTTAATTCTTAACACCTATGGTATAGAATTTTGTTGTCAGTATGTAAAATTTGAATTATCTAGTTTTTAAAATATCTTTATTGCCAGGAATTAGATATATTGTATGATCAAATCTGTGATGGTACCCCGATTTCCCTCCTCTCTGTTCCCAACCCACTGCGGGCCCTCTTCGGTGGGCATACTGGATCAGTCCATGGGGTAAGGAGTTATGCATTGTGCTAGAGGTAGCCAGTTTTTTTCTCCTTCTGTGTGTTGTTGCTAGGGGAGGGCAATGTCTCCCCCACCATGGCTCTTACAATCTTTCTGCCCCCCTCTTCTGCTCAGTTCCCTGAGGCATGGCAGGTGAGTTTTAATTCTGACTTATTATTGAGATCTTAAGTGTCTCTGGACTTCTGCTTTAGATTGTGTTGGGTATCCTCAGTATCTGTCTCCATTGACCTTTCATGGAATATCCGACTTGCTGAGGTGGTAGATATTTTCAGCAATAGGCTCTTACCTTTGGCCTGGGGTGGGTATTCGAGAGCTTTGACAAAACTCTGTCAAGTTTTGGAAACCGAATTCCTTCTTTGAAAACCAAATTATTTGATAGGTTTATTTCATTTGAATGACTGCAGTTTCATTAATGTAACAGACTTGAAAAGTTGTTTTTGTTTACAAGGATAAAATATAAATAGATTAATATAAATCTATAGAGAAATTTTATTTTAAGTAACTATAACTCTAAGAGTTTTATTTATTTTTTCTATACAAATTAACAGTTTATTTTTATTTTATTTATTTATTTATTTATTTATTTATTCATTTTCAAGCAGAGAGAGAGAGAGAGAGAGAGAGAGAGAGAGAGAGAGAGAGAGAGAGAAAGCACCAGGGCCACCACATTGTGGGTCTGGCTTATGTGGGTCCTGGGGAATTGAACCCAGGGCCTTAGGCACTGGAGGCAAGTGCCTTAACCGCTGAGCCAACTCTCCAGCCCAGCAGTTTATTTTTAATGAATAGTAGAATTTATCATTTTCTGATAAAATTCATACAGAATATGAAAAACTTATTTTAACTGGCAAAGACATGACAAGAAAATGTCAAAGTACATGAAATCAGTTGTAAAGCAGAATTCAGACAAGGTTGAGTGTTGTCAGACACTGTATAAATTGAAAATGTACAATCTAAGATATATTGTCATTCAAATAAACCCATTGTATTAATACCTAGATTCTTATGATTTATTCCAATTATCATGTATAGCCAGTTATAATTAATTATAATAAGTATTGCTTGCTCATATAAAGCACTTGTAAAGTGTGTTTTAAAAGGACATTCTAGAATTCAATCATGTAAACTTTTGGATTGATTTTGTTGTTTAGAAGTAGTTTTTCATATGTATGTGTATATTGTCTCTTTGGATGTATGTATGAGTACTTGTATGTGTGGGCATATGTGGTCCACCCTCAGTATTCATGAATTTGACTAATCTAGCTACCTAGCCTGCCCTGGGGATATGCTCATTTCTGGCCCCCAGTACCGGAATTACAAGCAAATGTCACCAGGGCTAATCCTTATGTAGGAAATGAGGATGTAAACTCAGTTCTTCAAATTTGCATAGCAAATCCTTACCAACTTTGCCAACCTCCTAAGCCCCAAACATGAGAGTAATGATATTTTCATATATATTTTTGAATACATACATGTGCTATGTGTGCATATTCAATTGTGGAGTGTGTGTGTATTAACATGGCTAGATGTTCACATGTGTCTTCCCAATCACTCTTCACCTTATCATCTGAGACAAGGTCTCTCACTGAACTTGGAGCTCACTGACTCAGTTAGACTACCGGCTAGCCAGCAAGCCTCCCATGATCCTGTCTCTGCCTCCACATGAGGCTGAGATTATGAGAATTCACCTTGCCACCCAGCTTTTGCACAGCTGCTGGGACTGAACTCAGGTGCTCATGCATTTTACTGACTTTGACAAATCCTCAACCCCTAAGATAACTTTTTACCAATAAACTAGATAGGATGAATATGTGCTCATATGACCTGTTGAAATTAAGACCTTCACTCCTACTCAAAGTGTATTCATACTTTTTGTATTTTAAAGCACTTTCTTGTCTTCTATTATTTAGTGAAGTCCTCCAAGAGTGACAAATATTTCTGAGTTGTTTCAAGCATTCTTTCCCCTGGCTCTTCCTGTGGTCCTTTTCTGCCTGTGCTAAGACATTTTCCACTGTCCCCACCTTTACCTTCACCTTCACCTTCACCCTCACCTCACCTTCAGCTCACATCAGTGTAGTTACTCGTGGCCCAGCAGAAGCCCATGTATTTTGGACAGTGCTCCCTGACCTTTCCACCTGGGAGTGAACTAGAGGTGTATTTTTCATGTGGCAGGTAAGGATGTGTTTGCCGTGGGTGTGTTCATACATGTGCATGTGCCCATGTGGCAGCCCATGTGCTCACCTGCAGCTCAATGTGCAGCCTGAAATGGCCAAAGCAGAAGTTCAGGTGTTGTGCTCCAGCTCCATTGGACTTCAGCGTGTTCTTGCTTGAGCCAGTAACATCCTCACTCACCCTAGGGCTTGCTGATTTTTCACAAGCCCCAGTGATTCTCAGCTCTGTTCACTTCTGGAAAATACAAACGCGCGAGGCCATAACTAGCTGCTTTTATGTGTCCTGACATTAAACTGCAGCAGTTTCTTGACTCTGCAAGCCTCATGCTTGGAAAGAAAGTGATCTTGGTTAAAGCCATATGCACAGATGGGTGCCAGCATCTAGAGTTTGCAGCAGCAAGAGGTCCTGGTCCACCCATTCTCTCTCTCTCTCTCTCTCTCTCTCTCTCTCTCTCTCTCTCTCTCTCTCTGTCACTCTTTCCAGGTAAATACAAATACTGTTTTAAAAAACATAAAGGAAGAATTCTTAACAGCCAAGCCATCTTTCCAGCCACCCTATTTTTCCTGAACCAACAAATTCCATTCAGAACAAACTTAATCCACACCAGCTATTTCGCCCAAGAGCATTTGTACCAAAAATTGTTTAAACAACTTGAGGCAGGGAAAAGGAAGGAGAACCCTAATAGTGTGAATATATAGCAATTGTACACCTATGGCTGAGCTAGGAGAACAGAGGAAAGAGACTGGAATTATTAGAATTTAACAGCTTTGAAGACTATAGCTCTGGTTGGTATTCCACATTTTAAGGTGGCTTTGGTGCCTTAGGTACCCACGGTCTCCCACAGAATTGGGACTTAGCACCCATGCATCCCTTTTCTGCTGGCTGAGGCTTGCATCTAGCTCTAGGGAAGTAAGAAGGAAGTGAAATATGGGACAAGCTGATTTGGAGAGGGTCAAGAGCCAATTGCTGGAGCTATGTTGCTAGGAATAGGAAGCCAAGCAGAAAAATGACATTCCTTTTTCTCCTTCAGCCATCTCTCTTCACTGGGTGCCAGCTGATGAAGGAGAAGCCAGGGCCAGAATCCCACAATGGATTATAAAAGGTTGATGTGAAGCTGGGTGATAATGACCTAAAAACCAGCACCTTAGAATTTTAATTATCCCTCCTAGCTTTTTCTTCCTCTGAGACAGTGTTCCCTTCATTATCTCATCTCCCATCAGTCTCCAAGATCCTTGAGAATAATATCTACATATAAGTCATCTTTTGATCTTCCCAATTTCAATTAAGATTGTTGAATAAATTAATATATGAATTTCCTAGATTCAAAGGCCTTCCCTATTCAATTAAAAGTAGTGAACGTTTTATTCTAAAAGACCATTAGAAAATTAGTTTTTCTCTTATTCGACATGTCACAGAAATTCCTTATTTAATTTGTTTTGCATGTGTATTAGAATAGATGTATGTAAATAGATACATAAGAGAATGCTCTTTTTAAATATAATCTTTTACTAGTCAGTATATGTATACAACCTCAGGTTTTGTTTCTCACAAGGTTTTCGGCTTCTCAGTCTGTTCTGACTCCTTTGTTCCTTCTTCAATGAAGGAAGGTGTGAGTAAAGGAGCAAAACCTCATGATGTTCAAAAGATGAACCAGGTGATGGAAGAGGCTGTGTAGATTAGACAGGGAAAAATGCAGGGAAGGCACTGAGGTTCTGAGGGAAGGTTTACAAGCCACGCACATCTAGAAATGACTTGCTCTCCCAAAGTCTAAGCACATATATGACCTATTTCTCCAAATGCTTTCAGTTGACCACATGGGGATGAGTCAACTGACTGTTTTGATGGAAATCATCTGAGTATAATGTGATAGAAGATGGCAGCCCCATTGTGGACTCAAGAATGAATTCTTTTTCAGCTGGGGAAATGGTTCAGTTGTTTAAGTTGGCCTGCTAGCTCTGTTCAATTCCCAGCCATCCATGTAAAACTGGACAGGCATTCTTTTGAAGAGGCAAGAAAACCGAGTGTGTGCTTTGAACATAGACATTCAAATAAATAAACATTGAAAGAACAAACGTACACATATACAAAAATACGCATCCATAGACTAAAACATGTGGAGCCTTCTATATCTGCAGTTTAGAACGCTTTTAAATGGAAAGGGTTTCACAATGAGGATTTTTCATAACTAATTTTGACAGGCCCCAGAGAAGTGTTTTATAAAACTGAACACAAAATACCTGAGTTGATAAGACTATTTTTTTTCTTAGAAGTATGAAACCAGTGTTAAACTTGTCAAAATTTCAATTTCTCAAAAAGAAGCCATTTGTTCTAGTAAGAGTTTTGTATAATGCATGTCAGCTTCTAATCTGCAAAACAATGGTAAACTGAGAATTGATTCTTCATTTTACAAATTATTGACTACACAATTACTCTTTTGAAAGTAACCCATTGTATGTTGATAAAGCGATTACATTTGTCAAAATTGGATTTACATGCAATTTTATAGCTAATGATTTTTTTTGTGAAATAAATCTGTACAGCATGAGGCAAAGTGTAGTTAGATCTGATCAGAGAGACGTTAATGATATACTCATATCTTTTATTGGAAAAATAAGGAAGATGTTATTCTCAGTAGAATTGAGTCAGTATCTCATTGTCTGTAATTATTTCCATAACTGTTGTTCACAAAACCATTCATAGCTGACGTTCAAGTTATAATTAATATCAGTAAGCTGAGAAGTGACAGCAAAGTCATTATTTTGTATCTGGTTTCTCAAAGGATGAGTGCAGCGTACCAGCAAAAAAGCAAGGTGAAGATAGTATCTTTCCTTTGTAAGCTATGTGACTTCAGACAGATCACACATCATTACTCTTAACCTCTCAATTTACAAAGTTTGTTTTGCCGATTTAGAAAGGTTAATAGGTCAAGTGCTTCGCACATAACTTTAGTAAAATTATTGAATCAATTTATTATGAATTCAGTTATTGTTAAATTGAAGCATTTGCTTTTATCCATTTCTAGTGCATAGCTCTGCATGAATAACTTATTAGATTGTCATTTCAAGAGTGCACTTACATGTAAATCCTCTCTCATTTCATAGCTGGTTACCAATCTCCTATTTTCCTCCTTACCTGAAATCTTAATGTGCTGATTAAATAACACATTCTATTAAAGTTTTTTTTCACAAGTGTGTGTGTCTGTAGGTGTGTGGCTGTGCATAAGATGTCAGAAATGAAGAAATCAGAGGACAACCTTGGAGTACTGGTCTTTCCTTCTGTCTTCTTTGAGACAGGTTCTCTCTTACGATATGCTACTGCCAATCCCTGACTAGCTCGCCTGCTAACTTTTGTGATCTCCTGACTCCATCTCTCATTGTCTTAGGGCCATTTGGTTTACCCACATGTACAGTCACTACTTAATTCCTGATTTGCACTGGCTTGGAGATCCAACATCCAGTCTTCAGGGGCTGAGGTTGCTCAGTGGTTAAGGTACTTGCCTGTAAAGCCTAAAGATCTGGGTTCAATTCCCCAGTACCCATAGAAATCTGGATTCACAAAGTGGCACAAACATTGCATCTGGAATTAGTGGTGCTTCAACTCTCTGTTTCTGCTTGCATTTTTTAAATGCAGTCTTTAGGCTTGCACAATAAGCATTTTTCAACAGGAGCCATCTCCCCAGCCCCTGTGTGAGTGCTATACTCTATGGAACTCAATCTGGCATGACTGAATTGTTTGCTAAATAAGCAGTTCTGGTCATGGTCTAAAAAACCTGGAGATCAGGTATTGGGATTGCAAAAGTAGACAGGAAATCCCACTTTGGTAACATTGTACCATATCCTCTGCATGGACTATCTCATCACCAGGATCTATTACTAAAGAATACACTATCCTTTCTAGCGGTGTTTTCCCAACAACAGAAATTGTACTTAGTAGACATTGTTCTAAATGGTCACAACTTAAACTAACCTTAAAATGAAACAAATAGCTTAGATTAAACAGAAAGTTAAATAAATGTTCTTGCCACACATCCTCTAGAGGACATGAGAAAATGATGACAATTCTTCAAATTATTCTGTGTATTTTTCTCTATTCTGATCAATATACAAGGTCATCTGTTAGAATAAAGTTTAATAATGCAGTTATGTATAGGGTATATTTATTTACACTACACGTCTGCAGATATGAAGTAGAAAAATATTTTAGTATATTTTATTATACTGTGTATAAACTTCATTATGTAAGTTAAAATGTGCAATTGTATCCAAGGAAATGAGAATTGGACTGGAAAGATGGCTCAGAAGTTCAGAGCATTTCCTGTGCAATCATGAGGACCTGAGGAGCCTCCATAGACCACCTAAAGGACCTACATAGACATCAAGCTAAGATTCATAATTGAGCAGAAGCCAAACAATCACTGGAAATTACAGGATCAAGGAAACAAGCTCTGGGATCAGTATGAGACTCGGGCTCAAATTAAAACAGGTGGAAAAGTTGTGGATTGGGATGGCAATTCCTGACGTTCAGTTCTGGCCACCAGGGGCCAAGTGCACCCTGCTGCAGGCAAGCAATATGGTGCTTCTTGGGTACATATCTGTGCACATACCAAACATACACACACAGATCGATAGATGATAGAGAGATAGATGATATAGATAGATAGATGATAGATAGATAGATAGATAGATGATAGATAGATAGATGATGATAGACAGACAGACATATAGATGGTGTATATATGGAGAGAAATGAGAATTGAAGAATTACAACAGTTTGTTTCAAGTTGACAGCACTTTGCGGGAGACTCCCAAGAAGTCCATACTCCAAATGCTTGGAATGACGACCTATGTTCCATTCCATAGCAACAGGGACTTTTCAGATAAGAGTCACAGTAAGGACGGGGGACAGGGAGGAGGGAAATGGGGGTGCCACCACAAGATTTGCCTATACAGTGTATCGAATTATTGACAGTAAAGATGTTAAAATATTTTTGGAGAAAATAAGAGAGAGAAAGAGACAAAGAGGGACAGAGAGAATAGGCACATCAGGCCCTCCTGCTGCTGTAGTGGAATGTAGATTCATGTGCCACTTTGTGCATCTGGTTTTACATGTGTACTGACTGGGGAATCGAACCCAGGCCAACCCGCCTTGTAGCAAGCAACTTTAATCTCTGAGCCATCTCTCCATCTTGTTAAGGTGATTTTAACATAAAAATATTGTTTCAGATATTAGAATTTAAGGGGATAGGTGCTAATAAACAAATAAAAGTATTTAAACAAGATAAAATATATTTGTATGTATTTGAGGTTTTTAATTCTCAAGTCTAGATCTATCTCCTTCATACTTATTTAAAATTGTTTATAAAATTCTTCTGTGATTGAAGTTAATGTAATATTTATGCAATCAAAGTTAATGTTAAGACATATAATGATTTTATCAGGTAAGCCATGAATATAAATTACAAATTATCATAATTATTGAGGATCATAATATTTTCAGAGAGAAAATATTTTTAAAGTGATAGTTACTCTCATAATTTGGTGAGTGTACTTTCACAATGAATATATTAATAATATAATGAATATGTGATGATAGCCATGCAATATAGGAATACAATTAATTGTAGCATTGAAAGAAATTACTCTGCAACAGTTTTGTCTACAATTTATGTATGCCTTACAAAAAGCTGAACTATGAAAAATATTGTGCTTACAAAAATACAATTCTAAGATCCTGTTGTATTAAAGTAATCCAAATTGTGATCAAAATTATACATAAAGGTAGGTACTACACCATCAGTAATAGTGGTAAAGTTTGCCCAGATTATAGAATACCAACTCAATGAACCTGGATTCACTATATAAAAAAGCTTATATCAATGTGAATTCAAAGAGCTATCGATGTCATCATAACTATTTCCTAAACTTTTGTAATTTGATCAGCAAGCATCCTTGGAAGCATCCTCACTGTGAACAAGAATGGAGGCTGCCTTGCACTTTTCAGTAAAATTTCCAAGGAAACTCTTCTTCAAAAGGACTTTGATATTTTTCTCAAAAATAATTGAAGTCTACTATCTATCATTTGGCTATTTTTTCCCTTGTGTTGGGGTCCTGAATAGTTCAGTAGGTCCTCGATCTTGCTAGGGAGATAAAGATCACGTGACCACCCAATCATCCTGCAACTGCCTCCCAAGCACAGGATGGAAGGAGGGCATTGCTGCTCCAGGCATCCCCAATGGCTTCTAGAGAGTTCTGGTCCAGGCTGCTTCAGTTGTCACAAGGATACAGCAGTAGATGCTCTGATTTCTTGCAGGTCATTCCTCAGAACCCGTCATCCAGAAGGCTGAGTTTCCAAGGGCATCTGGTCATCTCACCTTGTTTACAGTCCTGCTAATTTAGTCGGCTCTGTTTGTAAAAAAATCACATTCTACAGTGGTCTCACCAGGTTGATGGCAGCCTACCTTCACATGCCTTGCAGCTTCTCTGGGTACTCTGTCTTTTCAGCTGTATTGGACTTCAGTTACTGTCCCAAATATGATGCAGGTTTTGGCATGTGTTACCAGTCACCTTTCCAACACCTTTTTAATAGGTCGGAATCTATCTATGTTACAATGATATTCAGTAAGCATATATTTCTGTGGAGCATTTATTAAAATCAGCTTATAATTAGATGTTCATTTCTGTGATTTTTTTTGGCTATTTCCATTGACAGACTACAAACCCTTTGCAGACCAGATTTGACTTTGTTCCCTGCTGCTTATGACAAATGTTATGTATTTAGTAAGTATTTTTTGAATGAATGAAAACAGTGACAGAGATATAGATACTATAAGTTACCACACCAAAATATAAGAATAAGTGACAGTATAATCTGATGGGAATATGATCAGTTTGAAATATGTTCTTATATTAAAGTTTGTTTTAAAAGTGATAAGCAGAAAGAGATGTTAGGGTAAAGGACACAAATGTCATGCTAAAAGTCGGGGAAAGATACTGTGAGGTGTGGAATTGGGATGGAAAAGAAGGAATTAACAAAAATAAATTGTATTTGAAAATGCCAGGATGAATTATACCCAAATGAATATATGGCATATAAGATATATAAATTCAAGCCCTCATAACTAACTTCTAAGTAAGTCAGAGGATTTCTGGGGTAATGGCAAGTCAAATTAGCAATGGGCATCAAGTATTACTTTTCACTGGTAACCTTAGCACAATTACAAAAGTGACTCCTAGTACTCTAGTATCATCCACTAAATATTTGAGGGAACAAGTTGTTAACTCTTCATGTTTTTCTTCCAGGAAACATCTTTCACATGTGTATAGTATGCATGTGTGGTGTGTGTATGTATAAGGTACACACATTTGTGTGCAGATGCATGCAGCCATATTCCTTGCATGCAGAGGCCAGACGAAACACTGGGCATCCTTCTCTCACTCTTTTCAGTTGTTTTCTTGAGAAGGAGCCTCTGACTGAACCTGCAATTGCCACTGTGTCAGAATGGGTGAACAGGAAAACTGATCCCCAGAGAATTCCATTCTGCCCCCACAGGACTGGGGTTATAGGCATGTTGGCCATGCACAGATTTTTATGTAGACACTGGGGATTGAACTCAGGTTGTTCAGGCTATCATGCTTTCTTAACCATTGTCCTATTTTCCCAGCTTTTCTCCCATGAAATATTTAAGTAGAAGTTGATTTTTGAAATAATTTTTAGGATGAAATTAGGTAGCTATGAAATGTTACTATTCTGGTATAGTCACGAGTTTTGCAAATGTATATGAATAAGGTAGCATTCTGGCCACACAGAAAATGTCACATATTGGCTAGTCTGAGTCTAGTTTTGAGAGATGAGCCTGTTACAACATGGTTACAAAAATGAGTTTTGGGACTTGATGAATTGTCTTTACCTCTGAGCTCTGGAAAATATACTAAACAAAAGAACATTTTCATGAAGATTGTCTTTTACTTTTATTAATATTTTATTTATTTGAGATGAGAGAGAGAGAGAGAGAGAGAGAGAGAGAGAGAGAGAGAGAGAGAGAGAGAGAGAGAGAGAGAGAGAGAGGGCATGCCAGGGCCTCCAGCCACGGCAAACAAACTCCAGACACATGTGCCACCTTGTGCATCAGGCTTTAAGTGGGTACTAGGGAAATGAACTGCTTTGTAGGCAAACACCTTAACCACTAAGCAATCTCTTCAGCCCCTTTCTTTTACTTTTGCAAACAAAACTTAGTCATCAGGCTGGCGAAATGGCTTGGTGATTTAGGTGCCTTCCTGCAATGCCTAACAATCAGTGTTAAATTCCCCAGTTACCACATGAAGCCAGAGGCACAATGGTACATGCATCTGAAGTTTGTTTGCAGTGAATGGAGACTCTGGTGCACCATTATCTCTTTTATCATCTCTCTGCTTTGCAAATAACTAAACAAAAATATTAAAAAAAGAGCATCATTGATATACCTTTTAATTTAATATGGTACTACTCATTTGCTTTACACAAGATGGCCCTGAAAAGGGTAAACCACTGATTTTGGGGACAGAAAAGTATACCTGAGGCAAAGCATGATACTAGATATAAAAGATGAAAATATTTTTATTAGTCAAGTGATAGGTAAATGAAATTGTCATTTTAGTAAGGATTGCATTGGTATCAAATGAAGGAAAAGATGAAACTGTAGAATCTGCAACACTATTTCATTAAAAAAAAAAAAAACTAAACTCAAGTTTAGATCCCCAGTCCCCATTAAAAACGCCAAGCATGATAAAGCACATCTCTATTCCCAGATCTTGGGAGCAGAGACAGGGGATCCCGAATTCTTAATAGCTAGTATAGCCAAATCGGCGAGTCCACTTCTCAGCAAGTGATCCTGACTCAAAGAAAAATGAGGTAAAAAAGCAATGGAGGAAGACTAGACTTCAATCACTGGCCCCACAAGCATGCGTTCTCATACACACATACCCACTCGTTTACAAACACTCATACTCGCAGACACACACAAAAATTAAATTAAATCAATTTCTTTTTAAAGATCTCAATAGAAATCAACAGAAACACAGTGCCAGCTGATATCTTAAGTGTGCCCCAAAGAACTATGTGTGGAAGGGTTGTCCCCCACCTTGGCACCATTGGTAGGCAGTGTAACATTTAGGAGATGAAAGGATGTCGGTCGGATCACTATGAGCTGCTCTCCAAGTGGATATTGAGAGACCCTGGCCCCTTTCTCTCTCTGTCTCTCTGTCTCTGTCTCTGTCTCTGTCTCTCTGTCTCTCTGTCTCTCTGTCTCTCTGTCTCTGTCTCTGTCTCTGTCTCTCTCTCTCTCTCTCTCTCTCTCTCTTTCTCCTTCCTGGCTGTCCTCTCTCCTCTCTCTCCTCTCTCTCTCTCCTCTCTCTCTCCCCGCCCCCACTTCCTGGCTGTCAGGAGCTGTGCATTCTTCTTCCCCATGCTACCACCCTGACACACTCTGCCTCCATCAGCCCAAATTAAAAGGGCATGCAGTCAATCATGGACAGAAACTCTGAAAGCATAAGCTAAAATGTTTCTTTCCTTTGAAGTTCGTTTTCTCAAGGATTTGTTACAATAGCATAAAGCTAGTAAACAGAGAGTCTGGGTATACTGCCTAAGGTTATTCTGGTTGTCATTACAAATAATTTCCAAAATTTAACAGATAAACCTAATAATAGTTTATCCAGTTCTTGAGTGTCAGTGTGGGTGGCTTTCTTTTCCATGGTGATTTTTAAGCCCAGATTCTATTCATCTTTGAACTCTACCATCTGCCAAATTTAGGCACCCAGTGAAAATAGACTAGAGAAATTAGATACACTTTGTAAACCATCTGTACATGGCTCATGGGTAGGAAATAGTCAGAGGACTAAGGCTGCGGATGCAACTAGGGATTTTACTCTGCACACTAAGATACACACATGCTTTGAAAGTTATGCTGATGGATAAGAAAGTGAGCCCTAAAGTCTTATTACTGTGTCACAAGGGTACAGCAAATGAATTGAAAAGAAAGTACATTGATTTTTCTACAAAATTAGCAATAAATGTGAAATTTTTAGCTCCAAGAAATAATAAAAAAAAACCTAAATAATTTGTCCTAAGAGTATTACATAATATGTTCAATTTCAAAAAATTTCATTTCTACAGTTATATTCCAAGTGTTCCCTTTAATTTTCTTTTCTTTTCCTTTCTTTTTTTTTTTTTTTCAGACACGATCTCGTTATATAGCTCAGACTAACCAGGAACCCTCTATGTACCTTAGGCACGTCTTCAAACCCATGGTCATCCTCCCACTGCCTCCAGAGTGATGGGATTCCAAGTGTGCACCACCACTCACAGCCTTCCTTGAATTTTCATTTGTACCTCTGAATTACAAAATCAGGATAATTCTCAGTCAATGAAACATGTATCTTTTATCTATATCAGGTATATTTAAACATAATCCTTAAGCTTTCAAAAATTAAAGCATTATTTTGTATTAAATATTAAATATACTGAATGTTACTGTTTAGTCACATTCAGTAAAGAATTAGATAAAATTGAAAACTTAAATATATTCCATTAACATTTTGAAATATTCCTTCCCAGTATCTAAATTGAGCATTATAATTTATGTTCCACATACCTCATACCTGAGCATTGTTCGAACATAAAATTTGCTTTATAAATGCAATTCCTGCTTATATTATATTCTATCATATTTTATTATTATATATGTGAGTGTACATGCAATTTCTGTGTATACTTACATTCTCATGGGTACATATTTGTGCATCTAGCATGTGTTTACAGTGTTGTGGAGAAACACTTTAGAATGATGTATTAGGTAGGTCAGCAGTAAAACATTATTTTTAAGTAAAAAGTTTAGCTGAGTCCCATTGTATTCCCCTCATCTACTTCATTGCCTGATGGTGACAGTAGACTCCATGTTTTCTGAGAGTGCCATGCATAAATGAAAATGTGATATTATAATTCTAGAAAATGTAAAAAATTCACATAGATATGCCTAATCTGGATTTCCACCATATATTCTTCTGGTTGGCCTTGGTTCTACCATGGTTTTTTTTCTTTATTATTATTCCTGCCATTCTTTCTACTCATCTTTCTCTCTGCCTTTATTTATAATTTATATACTTAACTTGTTGTAAGCAAACGAAACTATTTTCTGTCTTCTATATCAGATTTAATTTAGCCATTTCAGAAAAAGGCCTTGTATCCCTGTGAATAATTGAATCATCTGTGGCTACCTCTAACAGGATTATCTTAGTTGTTCATTCAGAGATTAGGGGTATTGAAGGATCCATGGAATAATATATGCAAGAAGGTCTTTGGAAGGAACAGAGGAATGAATAAGACTTCTCATCCTCACCTTGCTTTTAGCAATGAGTCAGCCTGTTGTTCACGGTTATGAATACCATGCAATTTGGTCTCTTTCAAACACTGCTACAAGTCCTCAGAAAAAAATGTTCAGCGTAAATTGAAAAAATAATAATCCAGAGAATGATCCTTTATAAACCAGAAGTGCTGAGTAAAATTCATGAATATTCAAGTTCTTTAGCCTTAAATCTTCAATTTGATAAAACTGCATTATGACCTTAGGCAAATCATCTAACTGTAATTCCAGATTCTTTGTGTCTAAAATGTGGTAAATTAAGTGCTGATTTCATGAATAATAAAATGATTCCCCATAATGCACTTATTTATATGGAAATACTAAATAATAAAAGATTTCTTGCCCAGCCAAATTTTTAGCAATGCATTTTTCCTTTATTTATGTAGACATATGTATCTTTAAAAAATCTTATTCTGAATTCATTTTATTTTTCACTGGACAGGGCAATCAAGTCCAGAAATAGATAGCATAGAGCCTTGTAGGTGGACCATACAGATGTGGAGAATGAAAACATCCACAGCTCCCCAGACTCCGTACTGTCTGGAGTTTCAATTTTAAGCAAGCCGTGTACAAATACGGATTTAGATCGAACTTAATGCCACATGCAAAGCTGAAGGAAGCCATGTAACTCCTGCTTTAACCTGGCAATACTGAGTCACAGTCCCTCTAACCACCAGGAAAACATTCAACATTTCCCCAATTCAATTATTCACCCTGTTAAAACACTAAGCTTAGCAGGGGCAATCCAAAGGGTGAGTATCACTGGGATGATAAGGACCTTTGTAAAATCATCACTAGTACACAGGGTCAGAAGCTTTGCCAATGTCTAATTCTCCATTCTTGTCAGTAAAGGTGTTATGAAACCAATGTGGCAGAGAGGCATCATCAGATAAATGGGAGGTATGACCAAAGTGTGAGGGGTCAGGCAGCTCCAGAGGTGCCCTTCCCTTGAGTGGGAGGTGTCTGTCTAGAGCTAAAACCTGATTGGTCAGATATGAACCAATCAGCTGTCTCTCTGACTCACCTGGGGAAAACAACTTTCCTAGAAGAAAGCGCTCTCTTCTCCACCTGGAAGGCTGGCAAATGGACCCCTGACTCCCCAGGGACCGGTAAGGTCTCCCCAGTCCCCACCACAGCCTGTGGCGAGGGGCTGGATTTCTCTTCCACCTGAATTTTTCTTCTCATGATCTTTCCCCTTTCTGCTTGTTTAGCTGAGCAGCATAAGTTCTGTTAAAACTCACCATGATCTCCTTCAAGCAGTCTACTCATCTCATATGTGTGTGTCTCATCTCTTCTAGTCTGTAAAGCTCAAAATTTATTCACCTGTCTCTTTAGAGACACCAGAATTTTGATTTTTATCTCATTTAAGATAACAAGCAAATCCTTCATAAGGCTATTAAGTAGAGTATGCATAGCTTTTTTCTAACTTTCTTTACTGAAACGATGTCCTATTAGGAATAATTAGGAATTGAGGTCACCCTGAGACTACATAGTGAATTCCAAGTCAGCCTGAGCTACAGTGTGAACGTATTTCAAAAAACAAAAACAACCAAAAAAAAAAAAAAACCACACATGTTAGTATAAACTTTTTTATACATATCTGGGTACTCCACTGTCAGCCCTGCTGGAATCTGTGCAGGAAGACATCTTTGCTTTTTTGTTACAAACTCAGTTCTTAGCTTATTGTAAGGACATATTTATAGTGTGTGTTAGCTGTCCACAACCCCCTACCCCATGGACTGAGTATGGACATCCCAGGGCCTCTTCCCACTGCAGATGAACACTAGATGCACGTGCCATTGTGGGTGTTAGGGGAATTGAACTCATACCTGCGAACTTTGAAAGCAAGTGTCTTTCATCATTGAGTAATCTTTCCAGGCTGTCAACACTGTATAACTATGATCTTGTTACTGCCACCAATGAATTTCACATAAGATCCCAGAACATTTCATCCTTATGTATGAAGAAATAATTAAATGGATTCCCAGATATTTTAAGAGAAATTAGCTGTTGTTTTAACATAAAAATAATTAGAGTCCATTATAGTTATATAGTATTTTGAAACACCTCAATCAGAATGAGAAATTTTCTTTTCTGAGCAGAGAAAAAAAATGTTGAGTCAAAGATGTGAGAAAGTATGAAAATTTTCAATGATTTTTTAAAATGATGTTTTTATATAAAAACTAAATTTAATCAGCTAATGCTTTGAAAAGAATAAAATTAAAAACCCATACATATGTCCTAAGAATAATAAGGTTAATAGGCACTGAGAAATCTGATCATAACTTGATAGTAAAATAAAATATGCATCTATTATATTACTTTATAAAAGTTTTTGCTTCATTTCAATGAAAGCTTTTAAAATATATGTCTAAATGCTCTTTCTTTGACATTTCGTCTTCAGGCAGTACTAAATATGAATTTAGCCTTCATTTGTTTAGAAATGTAATTTTGTTTTCTATAATTACCATTGTAACTACTATTACCATAGAGCCTTGTTAATTCATGCTAATGACAAGCAGACAATTGCTGAATTTTGAAAATCACTAAGTGAACAAATAATATAATAAAATCCCTGGATATCTCATCTGAGAATGTTCTTTTAACATTTATTATGACAACTTTCCCTTCACTTTTAATTATTACCCTAATAGCAGAACTAGTCCATACCCTAATGGATATCATATGAAACTTGAAATTGCATGAGAGACACAAGACTTTACTTGGGTTAGTATGTTAGTCAGGTTCTCCAGAGGAACAGATCCCATAGGATGAATAGATATTACAAAAGGGTGTTATTAAATTGGTTTATACAATGTGAGGTTCGTAGTTCAACAGTGGCTGCTTTCTCCACAACAGGAAGGCTGGGAACTCTGTAGCTGCTCAGTCCACAAGGTTGGATGTGTCTGTACCCCATGAAGGTCTCCATGATTCATGGAGAGTTTCTGGCCTTCTGGACATGTTTCACGGTCAAAACACATGGGTTCTAATGTTAGTCAGCCATGGCAGCAATGAGATAGATGCGCTGGGCAGCAGGGAGCAAGAGCAGCCAGGAACAGGGGCCACTTTATCCTGGAACTTTTATGGATAGGCTGAAGGGCACTCATTCTGAAAAAGCACCTTCCTCACTCACTTGCCCAAGAGATGGGTCTCTTACTTGATTCCTGATCTAATCCAGTTGACAAGTGTCAGTTAGCTTGATATTCCAATTTATCCCATACTAGAATACTAAAGTTCACTGTCTTGAGAATGTGTTGAACCTTGGCGTTGCTCTTTGAGTAACTCAGACTTTAGGGTCAGTTCGGACTTCCTTTTAAATAATTAAATCCATGGAGCTGAAAATATAGTTCATGAGTAGAGCATATTGCTTAGCATATTCAGAGCCCATTTTTCCTTGGCTCCTCATTCATATGTTTTATTTTAGTCATTATGAATTCATAAGTTGGTACTATAATTCAGCCTAAACTATGCTTTCAGCTAAACAACTTTGTCTTATCGAGGTCACTGAAAATCTTGATTAGTGTTTTAGATCTGCTACATAAATTCCCATTAAGTGATGCCTCCCAACTCATTCTTCAAATGTCCGTTTGCTCTGTTCCACACAAATTCAAGTTGTCAACCACTTGAAAAGTCTTGAAAGCACTATCTATAAATTATGTTTTGGGGAAGAAGTTTTAAAGTTCACAGCTGATACTAGAAATTAAGACTAGATCCTGAGACAAATCATGGGAATTTACCGCACTGGAAGCTCTGTAAATTTAATTTTAGTTTCTGAGTTTTTACTTAACCACTTGTATTCAAGAATGCAATGATTGTAAAACTTAAAGTTAGTGTAACACAACATTAAATAATTGAAATAAATTCAGAATTATGGCTTTCAATTCTGAAGGCCAATTAGGTATCTGGAAGGAAGTCTTGATCTTTTAATAGTTGAGAAAATGCTTGGTGAATAAATGCCTATGGAAGATTTCAATTGACTTATTGATCTCTCTGCATCTTATAATACTTCTGCAAACTTTATGTTATGCACAAGTTTGCATGCTAAGGCATGCACTGTGATGTCTATATCTAATCTATATCTAATATAAATCCCGTTATTTATTGAATTATCCTATCATCTTTTGCTCAACAAATGAAATAAAAATAAAATACCTCAAACACCAAGTTAACCGATATGACCTCTGAGATTTGTCTGTTTCTCTATGCACACGACCATTTACAAAATTTCCTCTAATAACTTTTCAATATTGATATGCTAATAAGATCATGACAGCCTGACTTTATTATCGCTGTGTTATTCTTTATTCTGCACCCCATCCAAACATAGCTCCTTGCTGACTTCCATCTGCTTATCTACTTAACAAATCGTGATTATGTCTATAACACCAGGATTTCCACAATCTCAAAAGTCTCCCGACAGAAGAAAACTCGTGGTCTTTTATCTTGACCTGTTGCTCTCTCCTCGGGCCATGTTCTGGAGCAGGCTAGCATAGGACTGTGATCTACACATTCTCTTTTATGAATTTTTAGGTACAATTCACCAGACATCACTTTCTGATTCTGATTCAATTCAGAATTGAACTAATCAATATTGATTAGTTATTACTGATTGATGATTTTCAGAAAAATAGCAGAGTGTACAAGGAGAAATGGAACTTATAAAAAGGGTTTGGGACGAATCCCAACTGTGGAATTTATGTGGCTTGGGTGAAAATAATTCCATTAAATTCTCCCAAAATTCTCTCCTCATAGACAGAAGAAAAATTATACTTCAAAGTATATATATGCATATATATATTATACAGAAAAAGAGAGTATACATACTAGAGAGAGAGAGAGACAGAGAGATTTACTTCATAATGAACTTTTAAAGGAAACTCCATTTAATCTTTGGATCTTTGGTTCCAATTGTGCTTTAAAAATGATTAAAGTATACTTTTCAGTGCCCTGTGAACTATCTGGAAGAAAGAAATAAAAATGAAAAAGCATGATAAATTTAGCCTGATATTTTGGTGATTTATTTTTCATGTATCACATGTCTAGTACACAAACACAGGAACCGACTCCCAAATTAATTGCATTGTAAGGGAGAAAGATTTAGATATACTACTATGTCAAATATCGAGGATTATTCATGCTAGAAAACTATCTGTAAAATTCTAATCACCTCATTTTTAAATGTTATCATATTCATACTGACATTTGTCAAATCTAGAGAACTTTAATGAAAATAGAGAATTAGATGGAAAGCCATCATTTTTTTCATCATTTCAATTTAAAACATAAACCGACATCTTATTCATTGCTAGAGGAGAATAGCTAAATGCCCAAATATTATCCATAACCCATATGGAAAGTAATATGTCTTTCCTTTATGTAAAAGCACATAAAATATTTGACTTTAATTCAATAATAACAATGGATCACATTGTTTTCATAACTGATAGAGCTTGCAAAAATGTAAGGAAGTGCATTGGATTCATGGATTATGACGATGGCACACCATCGGTCGTGTGCCAGCCACAGGGACACTTCTATATATTTACCCTAATGTGTATTGTTACACAGTATATAATAAATTCTCTATCTGAGAATCTTCTGGGAACTGAGGGAGATGATTCAATTAGCAAGAACACGTGAACTGAGGGAAATTAAATCAACTTTAATAAAAACATCCATAAAACATGTTGTAAGCAAAGTATAGTGGTCATTAGGGCCTTGTTCCTGGAAATCAATAAAACATTTCAAAGGCCATATATTTATAACTTTTTCTTGAATGCTAGCTGGACTCGGTACAGGGAGATTCTTAAAACTGTCAAACACCTTAGAACCCCTGACCTAAGGGACATTATATCTCTAATGAGATTGCTAAGTTTGCATCAGCTTCCTACATGGAAGCAGGCAGGAGGAAGATTCACAGCGAGCCATGAGTGAATTCCACACATCATTGGGAAGAAATGTATGCAGAAAGGAAGAACTCCAGAAGGTTTGAGTTTTTCTCTTCCTATTGTCCTTAACCAGAAATATTTTAACTCTTCCCTATCTACCACCTACTGTCCATTCATGACTTTGGAAATTTAGATGGTTTCCATTGCCTCTTTATGCATTCATGTATTTTCGGGAAAATTCTAAAATTGCCTTTACAAATCAAACTCATACTTCATAAAGCAAAAGTGCAATTATACTATTTTTCTTCACTGTCTCCTCCTTCCTCTACCTTCTTTTCTGTTCTGCTGTCTTCTCAGGCAATTGTTGTTGGCTGTTTATTTTCTAGAAATAAGTCTGTTTCATATAGAGCAAAGATGTATATATTTTATACCATTAGCTAAGTCTGTTCCAATACTGGGACTCTATTATCCATATCTTTCTGGCCTTCTCTCATACATACATGCACATGCATATATGCATAAATACACATCATTTTCATTAAAATTTTCATTAATTTTCATTAAAATTCTATTTTATTGGCCACAAGGAATATAATGAGAGTTATTTCACGTTTTTGCTGATTTATTTGGGTATTTTATATATAAATTATTTATATACACATGATCTACTTGAATTTTATGGTTTTTCAAAGATCAATTCGTGTGTAATGTGTAGGTGTGGGTGTGGCATGGTGTGGGAGTGTAGGTATGTGTAGAGTCAGAAGATGGAGTGGTGAGGTCTTACAGGTGGAGATGTAAGTATGAGTCATGGTGTATGGGTTGGGGGTAGGACAGTGTTGGGTAAAGGAGTGAGGAATGTGCAATGAGGTCACCTTAGTATTTACTGAGGTCAGAATTGTAATCAATTCTAATTACACCTGAATAAAATAATCCCAATTTCCTTTCCCTCATTGTATGCCACTACACCCCTGCTAGACCATGTTTACTTGAGTTTCTTCAAGAGAACTCACTTATCCCTGGGCTTGTGTACAGCATTATGTTTCTGAAGTTGAGTGGATTTTATGGTCATTTTTTCCTCCCAGGGCAGTATCCTCGAGAAAACCCACACAGTTCACTCTGTTGAAGATATATCTTCCTTTCCTTCACTGAAATCAGAAGGCATTGGCCACCCAATAGCAACAAACATAACAGTTCATATATGCACATATTATGTTATAGATTTTATTGAACCTTTAATAGATTTTTGAGAGGAAAAGCAATCAACCATCTTGACATGGTGGCTCTATACCCCATGTGGTCATGCAAGCCAGAGGAACTTTAAATAGCTTTATGCATCTTTCAAGGAAAAGCCTCGGATTCCTAAAACATTTTTTTGTATTTCCGCTTCTCAGTTACTTCCTTACTGTACTCCCGAGTTCATGGTCAAAGCCTCTGTGGAAACATTGATTGCTCCCTACGCATCATTTTGTATCTGTGTCAACATGTGTTTCTTTCATATTGGGCCTTGGCTTTACTTAATATCAAGAAAATAATCAGTTCATCTTTATAGAAACTATGAAAAGCCTATGAAAACAAGAAAGTATATTTACAAGTGGAATGAGAACCAGAGAATAAGAATAGGAAGTAGGAGACCATATTTATTGAACTAATAAATAGATGGATGCATACATATATAAGTTTAATAGGTCAAACCATACTTCTTGAGGAACAGATAGGTTAGTAGAGCACAGCAGTGATATTTATCCAACTGTTTGATCACAAAGAATTACTCTGACAATTGTTGGAAGTGACAAAGTAAATATATTTTTTAAATGATTTTATTCTTATGTGCTACACAATAAGTATTGCAACAATTCAGGTACACTTACTTTTTCTCTGTGATTTTATTACTTTTCTCTTACTAAGACAAACAGTGTTCCAATACTCTCAGACCCTCGGGGAAGAAAGAATTATTTTCACAGTAGTTTTATAAACACCGTGCTTTAAATTGGATCAGGAAAGCTTCTTTTAAAATGACAGAAGTTACAGAATTTAGACTCTAAATTCTGTAATGTGTCATTAAATTTTAAGGTTTTTCTACCTGTGGAGCATGATTTAGTGATTAGGTAAGGAAGAAATAGCTTGTTACATATAGAAGAGATTTTTTTAAGTGATTCGGTATTGAAAAATGATGGCATGTTTAAGAAAGTTGCTTAGCAATGAGGTCTTTCTAGTTTTGAGTTATTAAATCTATCCGATTGAATATGAAAGTTAGACACAAAGTTAATTCATGCTGATGTAAGATAGCATATGTCATTTTAGAAGTAAACTAAATTGAAGGAGTCAATATCTACTACTTTTGTACCTTTCTTAGTATATTTAGATTAACTAGCACCTTGTAGCACAGCTAAAAGCTCTTTAATTCTCTAAGGCTAATACAAGAGAAATGACACACAAAAACACTTACTATTCTGCGCCTCATAGCCACACATTTGCACACATGTCTAGCCTCATACTTGTGTCAGGTTTCTCCCCGTTCCAATGTCACCACTAACTCAGCTTCACTGTCTATTGTATTACAGAATAAAAGCATGGGATTTGGGGACTTCCAAATTGATACACTTTTCTATACCTCTGTAGCTGATTTCTTCTCACAACGAGCTTCTACTAAGAGTGAATGGTGTAAAACGGAACAATTAAATGACAGAAAATGATAACCCCTAAAATAGTTGGTATATGGGCTGAGTATTGGCTACAAGTTTCTGTCACAGCCACTGAGGGTTTCAGTGAAGGCTCAGTAAGTACCACCTTTTGTGCGGTTCATGTTTATGAGTTCTGTTTGCCCATTTGTAAACTTATCCCTAGGGAAGGCTTTCTTTCCATTTTCTTCCTGCCCCTTTTCAGTTCCCACAATTTCAGCTATCATGATGGTTCAGAGTCAGCAATGTAAATTTGAGCGAAAGTGAAAAACGACTTTTTCTCCTTTCCTGTTCAGCACTGGACCCACTCACTCTGAGTGATTGCAACGTAACAGACGCCAGGATTACAGATGCACTTGGGTCATTTCACCTTCACCCTGGTCTTCTCCTCTAGAAAGCTTTTTGTGGCAGCTCTCCAGCTGCTTTCCTTCCTATTGAATTTGAAATGCTCTATTACCTTGGCTAAATTTCAATGATATCAGTAAAAATCCCAAAGAGCAAATCAAGCCAGCAGCAAAAGTGCCTTTTCTAAATAAACAGACTGCTGACTATTCCCCCAATAGGAGAAGAGGCACGCTGCCATGGGGATTATTTCATAGTCAGTTTTAATAAATACAGTCGTTTTCCTGTGGATAGGCTTTCAGTTGTTAACGCATGTTGAATCTCAGTTTAAGCAAGTGCCTATCTCCATGGTCTGAAAGCAGTCCATCACTGTACTCAACACACTTCTTGGACTGGTGTAAGACTGCTACAACCTATTCACCACAAGGACATGTCAGAGACGACCTCCAAGCAGCCCACCTCTGTCCTCTGAGAAGTGACTTGGTCTGCAGTTGCCTTCACATGAAACCTTAGTTACTTCAGATTCTATATAAAGCCTGATTCTTCTCTTAGACATACATGTTCAAAATATGTGCCTTTTACTTACTACGGCCATGGTTTTCCTCTGTACTTAACATAATCACTGTACTTAACATACTCTTTCATAATTCTTTGAGTTTATGACAGATTATCTATCATTAGCTCCTTGAATATTTCTTCTAAGAAGATGTCTTCCAACTCACCTCATGGAAAGTCCCCAGGGCCTCCTTAGAGCCAGTCAGTGCCCATCACCTGAGACACCATATCCAAATCTTTAAAGCTGCACACAGTTTATCACCTTTCTTCTCGTTTGGTTAAACCAGCATTCAGCCATCAGTGGCATAATATCAATTTCAGTCATACAGACATTATTGCAGGTTCTACATTCACTAATTCTACCTTTGTTTAACTATCCCTTGCCTCACTTGACCCTACTTTCTGCCCTTTTTGCAAGTGTTAGTGTGACTTCCTTTGCCTGTTTTGCAAACTTCTCTGTCAGACCCCAACTGTAGTTAAATTTCAGTATTGGAAAGTTGCATTGCTTCATGTGTTTGCAGCTGGACTTTGATGCCATTCTCCTCAATGTCCTCGTCTCTAGGCCTCCAGTGCCCATCAGTGCTGCTCACCCCAGGGATCAACTCTCAGGCTTCATCATATGTCTATTTTAGTTTGTGGTGACACAGTTAATGATGACTTTGATTTACTGGCTTTTCTGCCACCATGCTTTTAGAATATATGACCTATTCGCTTGGTATTTTCTTTAGTTTTATATCCTGTGTTCTCATTCCCTGTGCAAGTAGTGTGCACTACAGTTATCTGTCCTGGGGTCTTTTACCTCTAGGTGAATTTTATCCACTCAAAGCTCTAAATATTATTATATATAAAGATTAAAGTGGGCCCCAGCATCATAATCGCTTTTGGGTTTCATTGATCTGACTATTGGACATGTCAAATAGAACTCTTAATGGATGATGTAAGGGGAATATGCCATATTTAACATTTTTACTTAAATAAAGCAGAAACT
>PVHP010003022.1:25095-82684 GCA_004024765.1 Zapus hudsonius | reverse complement strand
TATCCAGAGGCATGGCCAGGAGAACCTGGCTGAATACTAGGCTATCCATGGTCCCCTGTCACAAGGACTGATCCAGATGACCCATGGAGGAGGTTATCCAGTGGAGGGGGGAGGGGAGGGCAGTGGGGAATTGGGGATAACAACTCATTGTTTGCCCACTAAATGTTGTAACTCATTATGGACAATAAATTAAAAAAAATGTAAAAAAAAAAAAAAAGAAAAACCAAAACACCACCAACAACAACAAAAACCAACCCAGGGCCAAGTGTGGCGGCACACACCTTTAATCCCGTCACTTGGAGGCAGAGGTAGAAGAGTCACCGTGAGTTTGAGACCAGCGTGGTGGTACTGAGTGAATTCCAAGTCTGACTGGAAAAAAACCAAACCAGACCCTACTCTATTTTAAAATACTTTATTTACTTATTTACAAGCTCTCTGATGCACAGGGAGAATGGTTGCACCAGGGTCTCCAGCAAATGAACTCCAGATGCATGCGCCACTTTGTGCATCTGGGTTCCGTGGATCCTGGGGGATCAAACCTGGGTCCTTAGGCTCTGGAGGCAACTGCCTTAGCTGTTGAGCCACCTCTCCAGCCCCTACTCTATTTTACAGCTGTGACTCTTTTCGTTGTTTTTCAAAGCAAACAGAAGTTCCCTTCCATCTGTGACGTCAAGCAAGTGGTTTGCCATGGTCTAAACTCCCGCCCCTGGGCTCTGATCGACGTCATCTCAGGCTTCCGCCCAGAGCCGAGGATCGCCGTTGGGGGAGCGGAGAGGACGTTTGGCTCCACCCACGCATGCGCACTCTCCGCACTCCGCCCCCTCCACACAAACCTGGCTCTGGCTGAGGCTTTACTCTCTCAGTCCCCACGCCACTGGTCCCCGGGAAAGGGGTGGATAAAGCGCAAGTAGCGTCAGCCAATCCCACGGCACGACGACGCAAAGGCGCTCGATTGAAGTCCGTCCTCCTCAGCCAATGAGATAGCGGCTTGACTCCACGTCACCGCCTCTGCCCCACCCACTACGATCCTCGCTGGCCGGCGAGCTCCGTCCGCGCAGTAACAAATAGAAGTGCGCGCTGCGACACGGCTCCGCCGCCATTTCCTTGGCTAGCCTAACGGTTTAGCCAATCCGAGCGCGCTTCGACGAGGACCGGCGTTCCACCAATCGGAAGCCGCCTGTGCCGACCCCCTTGCCGCGGTCGGGCCCAATCCAGGCCGCGGCCCCGCCGCCCCCGGCCCGCCCCGACGGCGCCCTCTCTCCTCCCTCTTTGTGCGTCTCGCGCCGCCGCCGCTGCCGCCGCCGCCCGCCGCGTGAGAGGAAGGGCTCCCTGCGCTCCTCGGCCGCGTCGTCGGGTCCCCTCCCCCCCGGAAGGTTCGCGAAGGAGAAGCCGCCGACGGAGAGGAACCGCTGGTGCCGGTCCCCTGGGGCGCCATGGCGACCGGAGCGAACGCCACGCCGCTGGGTAAGCGGGGGTCCCCGGGCCTTCCTCCACTTCCCGGGTCTCCAGGGGACGTGGAGTCGCGACCTGTGTCTGGGGTGGGGCCGCCGCCTCCGTCCGTGGGGTCGCGGGGCACCCTGGCCTTGGCCTCGGCGGCACCGCCGCCCCCGCAGCCGTCGGCCCCGGGCTGCTCGTACCCGCCATTGCAACCGCCACCGCTCTACCGGCGCGTGTCGCTGCCGCGTCTGGATCCGCGGCTCGGCCCGGCCGGCCGGCGGAGGCGGCGGCGAGCGGGACCGGTGAAGCGCGAGAAGCTGCTCGCGGTCGGATGCGGCCGCCGGAGGGGCGCGCGGCGGCGTTGGTGGCCGCCCGCGGCGGGGACGCGCGCGCGCGCCCGCGACCGGAGAGGCCCGCCCGGGCGGAGGCGCCCCTGGGTGCGCGCGGCCCCGTCTAGGAGGCCCGGAGTACGCACGCGCGCCGTGGGGAGGCGGGCAGGAGGCGCGCAGGCGCAAAGGCCCGCAGGCCTGGCGCAGTTCGGAAAGCCGCGGGAGGCCCTGGGTGGACTTGAGTGTGGACGTACCCCGTGACACTCTGCCTCGTGATTTCTTGAGGCTAGCCCAGGCTCTCCCGGAACTTCAGCCCAGGCAGGCCTCGAGCTGCTTCCAAATGACCCACCCCACCCCGGGAGACACGCACGGCAGGGCTCTCACTATTGAAAATAGGGACTTTGGGTCAGATCTTTTTTGCGTCCTTTACAAATTTTTTATTTTGCGTATTAGGCTTGTTCCAGGAATTGGACCTTCCTGTTCAGTCATGACAGGAAGCAATCTACCACCGAGCTCTATCTCTGACCCATTTTTTGGCCTTTAATCTCCCTGTTTACCCTGGAAGGTTCACATCCTCACCAGCCTCCCCATTGCTCTTTCTGTTCTTGTTTTCTGAGGTGGGTCTCACTCTAGCCCGTGTTGTCTCAGGCTGGCCTCGAACTCACAACAGTCCTCCTACCTCTGCCTCCCTAGAATCATCGGCGTGTGCCACCACTTCCGGTGGAGGTGAGAAGAGCTTGCAGTCTGCCCCCACTGCTTTGTAAGCTTGATTCTACCAACTTCTTCCCATGGGCCAGTGAAGGCGTCCAGGGAAGCTGTATCTTACTTGCTTATGACTTACATTCTGGGTTTCTGTACTTTTTGAAGATTGTTACTGTGGTAAAGCATGTGCCTAACATGTTCAAGGCCCTGGTGATTCCCAGCAGACAAAGGAGGATCAGTGTGAGTTCAAGGCCACTCTGAGATTACATAGGGAATTCCTGGTCAGCCTGGCCTAAGGCGAGAGACCTTACCTGGAAAAATCAACAACAAAATTGTTGAGATAATTTAAGTGCTCTATATAGAGTTCTTTCACAAATAGAAAAAATTAAAGGTAAAATGTTAACTTTCCTGATGGAGAACCAGACGCTTTTTGTAGTGGCCACATGTTTTCTTTTCTTTTCTTTTTTTTTTTTTTTGGCCACATGTTTTCATCCTTAACCTGAGATTGTCTTCCATTGATTGCCATTTAAATTTTGGAGTGAATTTCTCTCTCTCTGCTGAGGCTCTGTGTAATGTCTTGATTGATTGTCCTGAACTGCCTATTGGTAGTCACTGTACTGGTTTGTATTTGGACCTGATGGACTTTGTCTGTCTTTAGACTTCCCAAGTAAGAAACGGAAGAGAAGCCGCTGGAACCAAGACACAATGGAACAGAAGACTGTGATTCCAGGAATGCCTACAGTTATCCCCCCTGGACTTACTCGGGAACAAGAAAGAGCTTATATAGGTAAATACACGTTCTGCATCCAAGTGCATCTTCAGATTGTTACTTGTTTATTCTGAGTGACATGTCTGTTGAAAGTCTGAGATTCTAGTTTTCTTGAACAAGATATGGTCAGGTGTACTTCATGACCTTGGCATAATCCATCTGGTTTTGCTCAGCTAGTCTGGCATTTGCAGCTCCTTGGGATTTGTTCATAGTAACAGTGTTCTCCACGAGTGGCCAGAAAGGTAGTGGGGCCCACTTAGAGTAAGTCCCCAGTTCAGCAGTCCACTTTCAGCTGCTGTTCTTTGCCAGTTGATGAGGTGAGTGTCATCGACTCTGGACAGGGAAGCTGCAGGTAATTCTAAACAAGATGCCTTTTTCACAGCTTGGCCTTTCACTATAATGTCATTCCTCCCTTTCCCTGAAATGCGGTTTTACTTTTTATGGGTTTGAAAAAACAAACAAAAAAAAAGGTTCTGAAAGTGTATTTATATTTCACCCCATTTTTACCATTTTGTTGAATTTAACCTTCCCTTCACCATCTTTTCTTGTTTGGTCTCTGGAGAGCTGTCTTAAGAGAAGGCTCTTGTATTTACTGCTAAGGGATTCTGCTGGGAAGGGTTTACTATTTGATACGAAATGAGGTGGTGGTAGGATACAAAAAGGTTTTGAAGAGTTAAAAAGTTAAATTACTGTCCACAATGGAATTGAAATTAACCTCAAATTTACTTTTTTTTTTAATACAAGGTCCTTGATGCAAGTTTTATGTCTGTGCAGCTGTCTCCTAAAAGTGCACTTAGTAAACATTCTCTATTAAACAAACATCCCCTTTGGAAAAAATTGGGGCAGAGACTTACTGGGGCCATGAGGCTGTGGACTTAACAAACAACCTTCAAGGCCAATATGTTCTAATTCTGGAGGGTCTTAATTTCCTGATTTCTAGATTGCTGAGAATTTTGAGACGTTGGAATTGTTTACTTTTCACAGTACTACTAATACTGCTTTTTCCCATTGTTCCTGTTTACTCCTGGTGTCATTAGACCAGTGTTGGACTTTACAGCCCTGTGAAATGTCCCTAGTGGAGTCATCCCAAGAATAAAAATAAAACGAGGGAAATTAAGTTTACAAGTCCATTTCTCTTTCTGTGGAGGTCTAGTTAATGCACTAAGTCCTTAAGACTTCACAGCTGCCGGGGCGTGGTTCACATCCCAGCACTCGCCTTTAATCCCAGCACTCAGGAGGCAGAGGTAGGAGGTTTGCCATGAGTTCAAGGCCACCCTGAGACTACATAGTGAATTCCAGGTCAGCCTGGACTAGAGCGAGACCCTACCTCGAAAAACAAACAAACAAAAAAAAACCCAAAACTTCACAGCTATCATCAAAGCAGATAGATTCACAGCAGAGGCTGGTTGCAGGTCTCTGCTTCATGAAATGATAGTAATCCTTTCTGGTTTTTGTCTTTTGGCCACAACCCCCAGGGCAGGGTCTCATTCTTTAGCCCAAGCTGGCCTTGAACTCATGGACCTACTTCAGCTTTTCAAGTGCTGGGATTAAATGTGTGTGCCACCATCCCTGGCTATTTATTTCTGGTTTAGTTTTCAGTACCAACTCCTTATTAGGTTAGATCCCATATCCCAATATTAAGAGTTAAGAGGTTTGTCCTATGAAAGTGACTTTCACCCAGAGTCATTGAGCTTAATGTCTTATGTAAAATCAGAACTTGTATACAGTAAAGGACCTTGCAGAGCCATGTGTCTTGCTCATTTTTGTCTCCCATAGCACAAACTGCCTTATTCAGGTGCTGCTAGCATTTTGTATTAGAGAGAGGTTTTTCATTTTTTAATGTAGAGGTGTGGCATGTCCCTGTGGAAAATACTTAAAATTAGGATATCTGTGGTTAGACATACATTAATCTTATCTTGGAACCAGCTCAACTTAGCCCATTCCAGTAAGATTCATTAGATGCTATCTCAGAACCCTGGGGTACTAGGAAAAGAACGGGTGATTATTCCACATGAAGAAAGCCACTTGAGCTCTGCATTTTCCATTATCTTGGACAGTCAGGTGTTTTACACTTCTACCCAGTTACTGGTGACTTTATGAAATCCTCACTTGCTTCATACACATGCATTCTCTTTGACCCACATTTTCCATTTTTTTTACACCTACCCCCCATATCAGTATGAAGTTGAAAATAAACTAGTACCTTAGTATGCCTACTGGTTTACAAAGGAAGGTATGTGGTTTGTCATTTAATAATTGAATAAAACCTGTAAGTATTGGGAGACTCTTTCGATACATGTCTGGTTGTACAAAAAGCATATATACAAATTCCTATAAGGTGTTGAATTGGTTATTAAGTGTCTGTTGAGGAGCTTTAAACCTGGTGTTAATAAAAATGATCTTTGTTCAACTGGTATTTGTCCTCGACACATGTTGAGTCTCATTTTGAGCTATGTTTAATATTTAATGGAGAGAAAATAAACTCCTGAATTCTTGCCCTCAGTTTGGTGGGAACCAGGTATTGGTGATAATCATGTGTGGTGGTTCAGGGTACCAATTGTAAGCAAGCATTGGTGGGGAGGGAGAGGCGAATACCTCTTAATTGTTTTGTTGTTAGCTGTAGTGAACAGTCTTAACTGCTAACCCCTCTTCCAAACAAACTGTTTGCTTCCTTAAGTGATAACCATTTTGAAGTGAAAAATACCTATAGATGTAAATGGACTCCTGCTGCTAGGTGGTTGGGGGTTTTTGCCTCAATGTGTCCACTGATCAGTCGTCCCTTTCAAAGTCTCCGAGTTCTTCATGCTTGTTGTTGAGATTTGAAATGTTTTTTGGTAACATTGTCTTTTTTCCATCCTTTTTTTTTCTTTCCTAACCTGGTTTCTTCCAGTGCAACTGCAGATAGAAGACCTGACTCGTAAACTGCGCACAGGAGACCTGGGCATCCCCCCTAACCCTGAGGACAGGTTGGGAAACAGTTTTAACCAGCTGACAGTAACGCTTTTACCTTTTTCTCAATACGTTTTACTGGTGGCAACATAATGTGTCAATTCCATAAGTTTGTAGTTAAGACGACTGGTACTTGGACAGGGTTTAATTAGCAATATGTATGGTCAGTCAACAGTTAGAAAAGTTGGAATGAAACTCATTGGGAAAATAAAAAGTTAAAGGAAAATGGACAACTGGGTTCCATTGGGTAAGCATGTAGATTTCAACTTGATTTACCCACCCTTAAGGACAGTGAGAGGTGGCCATTAATTAGTCTGCCTTTTCATTGCCTGCTTTGGCTAGTGGGCAGTTTTTTCTCACAGGTACCTGATGAAGGGAATTAAGAGCATTTTTGAGCATCACTGAATTTGAGCAGGCCAGAAACTGGCCAGCTCATTGTTGGTGTCTTCCCTGCTCATGGTCTTGATAGTTTTACAATCAGATGAGATTTCTAACCAGCTACCTTCATTGCCAGTTAATTTTCAGCTTTGGCCATTGCCTGTGAGTTTCGGGAGGGGCCAAAATATTCTACCTGTTTTCGGAAAGCAAGAAACCAACCCTAAATTTCTTTTGTTGGCCTCAAACAGCTGTGGTCATATGATGTGAGGGAGATGAACTTTTTAAACTGCAATTTTATCAGCTGATCTTTGAACATAAATTCTGGTCATTTAATAGGACAATAAACAAAAGGATAAAAATCCTTAGTGCATGCAGCATAGTTGAAAAGATTGCTTTAAAAAATAGTGTTTTGGCTATTGTTACTATGGTAATGGCTGTAGAAGTCATGTGCACCTTTCTGCTGCCCTTTACCAGGAAGCATGAACTTATTTCTCCGTATTTTACTTACCAAATTTGTTACATTTTTACCTGTAGATTTTGGTTGGAAATTTGTATTGTGTTTTATATTCCTTTTTAATTTGAAATTTTTTATTTTTTAATTTTTTAAGATTTACATTGTAGGTTTATAGAACACAAGTGTTTAGTGCCTTTTTGGCCTTTTCCCTTTTAATGATATGTCTACAGGTTACCAGGCAATTCTTCGAAAGATTTGAGTTTTTAACAAACTTTCTTTGCTTCCTGGAGAACTGGGATTAGAGTTTAGTTGATTTCTGATGCCTCTTCTAGGTGAAGAAGTCCGGCCAGTCTAACCTAGATTATTGGCTTTTACCTTTCACTTCCACAGTTTGAAGAGGTTAAACTATTGTGAAGAGCCTTTAAAAGGCCAGTTTGGTACTTGGTACAGTTTGGGACCAGAAACACTCAATTCTAGACAGCCGTGGGGTGGGCATTAGAAATGTCAAGCTTACTAGAGAAGGGTTTTTTCCTCCCTCATACTCAGTTTTAAGAGGCCCTAATGCCAGATTGGTTTTGCTTTTTAGCCCAGGTTGGAGGGGAATACATGAGTTTCTTAAGAAGGTATATCTCAAAATTAAGCCACTTTATATGCTTTTTTGATGTTGCTTTACTTGCACAGTTAAAAATGCTTTAAAATCTCTTGTAGACTTAAATGTGTAAGATGATAGTCTAATGAGCTGGGATATATTTGTTTGTGTTTACTGTAACTGGATTGTGCTAACAGTTCATATAAATGTTAGAAACGGAGGTGTCATTTAGCCGTCATTAGCCATGAACAAACCTGACCTTTTATTCCATCGTGTGTGTAACCTGGTATGACATGGTTCCCTTTAGGCTGAAGACAGTGGGAGCAGCCGAGTTCAGTCCTTGCTCTCCATCTAGGCAAAGTTCTCTCAACTAAACCAAGGGTATAGGAGTCTGGACTACTTTTAGGATGTTTTTTAATAACCTGATCCACATGGTCTCTTCCCTTCTTGCAGCTGTTACTAAATTTTCATACAGAATATGAAACTATGGTCCTTTTTGTAATCTTAACTCAGAATTCTAGGAGTGTAACTTCTCTTTTTATTACCGCAAAATCTAGCTGTGGTAAACTGATCATTTTATCATTACTATTTTTTTTGCTTATAGCATCAGCATTTTACTCAAAAAAAATGAGAGAAAAATCTGCTTTCTGGACTTGTAAACTCTGGCGGAGGGAGAATCGTAGGCTTCCCCATTGCTGGTGGCAGGTTCAGACCCTAGACAAGCATTTGACCAAGTCTACATCTGCAGCCTCTAGCAGAAGCTGCTTTAGCACTTTTAACGGTTTTCTCTACCCAGACTCCCCACCTCTAACAGCCAGAAACAGGTTGTCTCCTGGGCCTTGGACACATCCAGCCAGGCCATTGAAGGAAAAGCAGAGACGAAGCCTGCACCATCTCTTTCCATTGTGGGGGCCAAGTAGCTGCGTAGCCTGAGTCCCAGCTGCCTTGGGTGAATGAGCTCGTGTTCACTCTGTGGCCGGGGTGCAGGCGCTCTTCCTGATAGGCACAGTTCACATACTAAACCCGGGTTTCTGTGGTTCATCAAGTTGGGTTATTGCAATTTTTTTTTTTTCAAATGAAAGAAACTTCATTTGGCAAGAAGACTGCAGAGGGTGATATTGTCCTTGCCACTTCAGTCCAAAGTTTATTTCTAAAGGACATTTTTCCCCTTCTCTATCACTGTTAGAAGCAACATTTTTTCCCCTTTCCCACACACACCCCAGATCCCCTAATGTTAAGTCAGTTTTCATCTCCCCATTTCACACGATCTTGAATAACACACGTTATGGTCGGTTCCTCCGAAGAGTGTTAGGGTCTGAGAGTTATAGGTGCTGGGAGAACTTGTTATAGTCCATGTGGGAGCAAGGGAAATGGGAGCAGAACAGTAATGGGGGTCTGTCTCCCACAGGTCCCCTTCCCCTGAGCCCATCTACAACAGTGAGGGGAAGCGCCTTAATACTCGAGAGTTCCGCACCCGAAAAAAGCTTGAAGAGGAACGGCACAACCTCATTACAGAGATGGTTGCCCTCAATCCCGATTTTAAGCCACCTGCGGATTACAAGTAAGCAAAGGAACTAGGTTGTCTGGGATGGCTGCCGTGCAGGACAGTTGCGTTACACTATTTACCTTTTGCCCCAAATTAGCCATAATTAGCATATGGTAAGAGTTATGGAAGAGCTGTGGGTTATGTGTCATCTCCCAGAAATAGTTGACAGTCTTTTATTCCTTAGACCTCCAGCAACACGTGTGAGTGATAAAGTAATGATACCCCAAGACGAGTATCCAGAAATCAACTTTGTGGGACTGCTAATTGGACCTAGGTAAGTAACCTATGATATCTACTGACTTAAAGGCTTTATTATAAGAAATTTGCTTTGGCTGAATTAATGCCTTCTATAAGAAACTTCTGTGCTATCCCTCCCTCCTTTGGGGGGGGGTTGTGGTAAGGTCTCACTCTAGCTCAGGTTGACTTGGAATTCACTATGGAGTCTCAGGGTGGGCTCGGATTCAGCAGTGTTCATACCACTGCCTCCTGAGTGCTGGGATTAAAGGCAAACACCACCACTCAGGCTTGTGAGCCTTTTTTGTAGAGAAATGAAATCCTGAGATTTGCTATGACTGAAATTAATGTAGAGGTCATAGTTCTAGTAGTAGACTAATTCTCTGCATTTGTAGTTTTCCACCATTGTGTACTTGGCCCAGCCTCTTTCCCCTGTGAACTTGCATAGGAGGTATAAATTTTCTTTTCTGTCTCTGATAGAGGGAACACCCTGAAGAACATTGAGAAGGAATGCAATGCCAAGATTATGATCCGGGGGAAAGGATCTGTGAAAGAAGGGAAGGTTGGGCGCAAAGATGGCCAGATGTTGCCAGGGGAAGATGAGCCCCTTCATGCCCTAGTCACTGCCAATACAATGGAGAATGTCAAGAAGGCAGTTGAGCAGGTAAGTGATGGCTCTAGATGGGAAGCCTTTTGCCAGACATCTAAGTAGCAGCTCACACACCCTTACCTAACTGCCCATGTGTCTTCATTAGATAAGAAACATCCTGAAGCAGGGTATTGAGACCCCTGAGGACCAAAATGACTTAAGGAAGATGCAGCTTCGAGAATTGGCTCGCTTGAACGGCACCCTACGGGAAGATGATAACAGGTAGAGTAGATCTGTTGAGATCAAGGAGCAACTTGAATCTTTGGAAGTGGAAAGAGGATCTTACTGGTATTTGAGTTGATTTCTTTTTCCTCAACAGAATCTTAAGACCCTGGCAGAGCTCAGAGACCCGCAGCATTACCAATACTACAGTGTGTACCAAGTGTGGAGGAGCTGGCCACATTGCCTCTGATTGCAAGTTTCAGAGGTGAGCTGATTGTTCTAGTGGCTGGCTGGTGGTCCATCTTGTGCACAAGAGAAGAATCCTTTCTGGGGATGTGTCCTGTGGTGGTGATGTGGTAGAACTTGGAAGGATTAGAAATAGCCTATTTGAGCTGCCCTAGTTTGTCTTGACCAGAAACTTGTGTTCTGGTTGTTTTCACTGGGGCTCTTAATTCACCACCTTTGCTGCTTAAGAATCATTCAAGCAGGTTAAGCATTATACAGAATTTGACCGGTATCAAATCTATAAGGCTTTAATAAAGAAGAAGCTTTTATTTGAATTTCTCTTAAGTCTCCCAAAAATTTTTCTTCATAGTAGGAAGGTAATAGGATTTGATGAAACAGAAGTAGATGAGGGATGAGAGCCTCTTATTTGATCCTAGACAGAACTGTGTTCTGCTTGGTTAAAAATGATGACTCACTGACTGAACTCTTAGACTAAAAATTCCTCACAGTTAAAGCTTCTTTCTTGTTTTTTCCCTCACCCCACTCTACTTTAGGCCTGGTGACCCCCAGTCAGCTCAGGATAAAGCACGGATGGATAAAGAATATTTGTCCCTCATGGCTGAGCTAGGGGAAGCGCCTGTTCCTGCATCTGTGGGCTCAACCTCTGGGCCTGCCACCACACCCTTGGCCAGTGCACCCCGACCTGCCGCTCCGGCCAACAACCCACCTCCGCCGGTGAGCCTTGGGCTGATTATCTTGGTCTAGCTCCTCATTCTCTAAGGCAGAGACTGGAAGCTAGCCAAGGACTTGGGGTGGAGTGATTGTTGTGGCTGGCAACATTGTTCTTCTGGCCAGTGGAGGCCTCCACTTTGGGAGGATCCCGTCTGTGTTCTGGTCTTCTGGCACAGCCAGAAGAACAATGTTGCCACCAGGGGAGCCGGTGAGGACATTGGCAAGAAATGCTCTCATGTAGTCTCTCATGTCTACTACCCAGAGCCGCCCACCCTGGATGAATTCTGGCCCTTCAGAGAATCGGCCCTACCATGGCATGCATGGAGGTGGGCCTGGTGGCCCTGGAGGTGGCCCCCACAGCTTCCCGCACCCATTACCCAGCCTGACAGGTGGGCATGGTGGACATCCCATGCAGCACAACCCAAATGGACCTCCACCCCCTTGGATGCAGCCACCTCCACCTCCAATGAACCAGGGCCCTCACCCACCTGGGCACCATGGCCCTCCTCCAATGGGTAAGTAAGTGTCAGACCAAAAACCTTGGGGCTTTGGGATAAACATGTTAACCAGGAGGCTGTGAGCTTGAAGCAGTGCTAACTGGCTAGCTAGTACACTGGGTTTTGCTCAGGCTCAGGGAGTACATTCCCTATGGTCTTTCACAACTGCCCTCAGGAAAAGTAATGACGAGCTGTGTTGCTGAGGAAGCTATTTGTGGGGAGGGTTCTTGACCTGGCCAGTTCAAATGTCCTGCTAAGTCCCTGCTCTTTCCTTCCATCAAGATCAGTACCTGGGAAGTACGCCTGTGGGCTCTGGGGTTTATCGCCTGCATCAAGGAAAAGGTAACTGTTCACTTTGTATCTCTACCTAGGCCTAGAAATGAGTGGGGCCTTTGGCCCAGGTCCCTCCTCCAAGGCTTCACTCTTGACCTATCTACCTGCCAGGTATGATGCCGCCTCCACCTATGGGCATGATGCCGCCGCCGCCGCCGCCTCCCAGTGGGCAGCCCCCACCCCCTCCCTCTGGTCCTCTTCCTCCATGGCAGCAGCAGCAGCAGCAGCCTCCACCTCCCCCTCCGCCCAGCAGCAGTATGGCTTCCAGTACCCCCTTGCCATGGCAGCAAAGTGAGTGAAACATTTTGGGCTTGTGGGGGTGGGTGGGATGTGGGCTGGGGCTGAGAGGAGAAAGAACTTCACAGCTCAACACATTGGGGTTGAGACTCTGATCTCAGTGGGGAGTGAAAATGGGGCTACCTGGCCCAAGGAGGTGTCTTGGGGAGGAGAGCTGATGTTTGGTGTGGTTGTGTCTGGGAGAGATTTGTGGGGTCTGGAGGGGAGCCTGCTATTGTAGGTAGGGCACCAGAAGTCCAGCCTCTTTACTGAGTGAGCTGCAGGCTGGCTGTGCCTTGTGTGCAGGGCCAGAGTGGGATGGTGCATGCATGCTCTGGAGGGGGCTGTGATTGGACCTGAGAGACTGTAGAGATAACAGGGGTCAGTGGGGGAGAGCAGCTGTGGCCTTGAGGTTGAATGTGCCGTTCGGTGGTGGCGGCGGCTGGGCGGAGGGACATCAGAGCCGGTTTTTGTGTCTGGTACTTTCCCCTTAGCCCCTCCAGGGGCATTGGTGACAAAGGGCTTACTTTTGTTAAGCCCAGAGACCATGAGGCTGACCCCAGGGTAGTCCTGCCCACCCCTCCACTCCCCTTCACCAGGACAGCCCTGCCCGCCCGCCCCCCACCACCGTACAGCATGCCAAGCAAGGAGCAGGCGCCCCTCGTCCCCCATCCCAAGGCAGCAGCCGCAGAGAGCCGCGGTGTGCCCCCGCGCGTGTGACCTTGGGCTTCTTTACCACCCCAGATACGACGACTACCACCACGAGCGCTGGCACAGGGTCCATCCCGCCATGGCAACAGCAGCAGGCGGCTGCCGCAGCTTCTCCAGGAGCCCCTCAGATGCAAGGCAACCCCACTATGGTGCCCCTACCCCCCGGGGTCCAGCCGCCTCTGCCGCCCGGGGCCCCTCCCCCTCCGCCGCCTCCACCACCTGGTTCCACCGGCATGATGTATGCCCCACCCCCTCCTCCTCCGCCTCCCATGGACCCTTCTAACTTTGTCACCATGATGGGCATGGGGGTGGCGGGCATGCCGCCCTTCGGGATGCCTCCAGCTCCCCCACCGCCTCCACCACAGAACTAGACTCGTTTTTTTAAGAAAATATATATTATATATAGAAAGAATTGGTCTCGTTTAAACACACGCCGAACCTCACCATATGGAGCCAGACATTGGGATGCACGCATGGCATGTGATTGTGTGTGCACGCATGTGTGTGTGTGCACGCACAGGGCTGGGCCAAGTGACTGCAGACTCGCTTGGAAATGGGCAGGTGGTAGTAGGGGCGCCAGCTTGGGCTCTCCTGGCGCCCTGTAGCATCGAGTGTCTTCTTTGTCTTCTCTCCTCACCCAACTCCCTTTGCCTCTCCCTAAACCGGGCCACCAGGATCCCTCCCCGCGGCAGCGATGGCCCGAGCCATGAGAGTGAGGACTTTCCGCGCCCATTGGTGACCCTTCCAGGCAGACAGCCTCAGCAGCGCCCCTGGTGGACAGGATGGTTCGGCAAAGCAGCTTGAGTTATTTTTGTGGACGGAATCGGAACCCGCTGGCTCCATGTCGTGAAATTTTTATTAATTTTTTATCTTTTTCTTTGTATTTCCTTATCTCTTCCTTTCTTTAGACTCCGTCCAAGGAGATGCTCTCCCCGGTCTTCTGCTGCATTTAGAATCCTTATTTCCATTCCTCTTTCCTTCCAAGGAGAGGGGAGCAAAAGGTTTTAGGCGCAGGCTTTGGCCATTAATAATACTAGGTTGGGGAGGAGTTTTGTTCTAAATTTTTCAAGGGGCCACAGCTACCCCTAGTGATGATGTTTAAATGTGGGGTTTATCTTTGCCACCCTTTCAAAGAGTCTTGAGAATTGTGAGGTTGCTGGGGTGGGGTTAATCTCCAGGCCTGGGATCCACATCTTTCTGCACTCCTAGCAGTAAGTGGGTACAGCACAAGCCACTGTGGGCCAGCCTGGAATCCTTGACATGCTCCTGACCACCTAAGACACCTCAGGTGCCATTTGCTCCTCTCCTTCCTGGAAAGCTTCCCGTTATGTTTTAACTTCAAACGTCTGGATGTTTTGCAGTGTCTCGGGTTCAAGCCTCTGTTTTTTGTTCTGCTTCTTTGCCCCGTTCCCTCTTCATGGAGTGATTATGTTGACAATGTGTAATGCGCGTTCTCTTCACTGGTTTATCTACAGAAATTTCTCTGGGCTTTTTTCCCTGGTGTTTGATTCAACACTGCGCTAAAGGGGGGGTATTCCATTGAATAAAGGAGCAGTGTGGTTTTCTGGGTCTGTTTCTTTTCTTTGAAGTATCCTCTACCTCACCTACTGCAGCACGAAGGTTGCACCTGGCCCCAGTTCCTCTCTTCCTGGAGTTAGAGGGAGGGGGGATTAAGGAAGTTTTCCACCTGACTTAGTGTGTGCAGGGTGACCCCAACTGCCTTCCCTTTGTTTCTAGTTCATTGTAGCTGAGAACCAGGTTTACCCTCATCTCCTTAGTCTCTTTGGAGGCAAGGTCTCAACAATAGCCCATACTGACCTGGAACTCACTAGCAGAGGCTGTGAGTGGCTGGGGACCTAGGCAGTCCTACCTCAGTGTTTGCTGAGTGCTGGGATTAAAGGTATTTGTGAGCCACCATGCCTAGCTGGTTTCCTTAGAAGGCCTTTTCCTGGGGCTTGGACCCCCTCATTTGATGAGCTCCAGTTGTGATTTGTACCTGCTAGCTGCCACCTGACTAAAGGACCTAGGCCTGGGGAGGCATCAACACTAAAGGTCAAGCCAACTAATCCTGTCTGTCAGGCACAGAGCTGCTAAAATTAAAACCGCCAAGTAGCTTTTTTTTCTCTGCTGGTGACATGTAGCCTGCCAGCGCTGCAGGCTTTGGGGAGTGGTGGGGCAAGATACAGTGACTTCCCTTGTGCTTTGGAAGCACTGCTTGCAGAGGGTCTTTGGGTATCCGTTTTTCCCCTGCCTTAGGCAAAATGGTTATTACCCATGTGATACCAGAAAAATGACCCTTTGAGTCTGATTCAGCCAGGTCTTTGCTGCTCTTCCTAGGCACAGCTGCCACAGAGCTGCCCTCCTATGGCCATGGCCTGCTTGCACTTTGGTATGGGCTGGCCACCCTCCAAAGCAAGACAGGATCATTCTTCAACAGGGCTAAAGGGAGAGTTACATTCCCCTTTATCTCTAACCTATGGTATGGGGGCTGGATTTGGCTACCCTCTTTGACCTTGGCTTCACCTCATTGCTTTCCCTATAAGCTTGGGTTCCCTGGTGGGCTCATTGGGAGGTTAATTAGCTCTTTGAAGCTCTGGGAAGCAGCAAAGTGGCACTATGTGGGTTTTAGAAATAAAATCAATAAACGTCTTAACCACAGCCCAGCTATCTCCTAGTGTCTCCCTGGGGCCAGCTCATTCCTTTGCTCCCTCCCTCTCTCCTCCCTGCCAACAGCCTCTGTTAAGGTTTGGAGAGTAACAAAGGGATCCATCTGGGGTCTCAGGTCCCTCACCTGCAGATACCTGTCATCGTGGCAATATTGGGGGAGGTGGGAAATACCCACCAGGTTTATTTCCTTGGTAGAAAAAGCCCTCAGTCCTACTGTAACAGGGACATGCCTGCCTTGATCCATATAGTCTTGCAAGTAGGGAGAAGATGGCACTCCAGGACCTCTTGCTGTTGCAAACATAACTCCAGATGCATGTACTACTTTGTACATTGGCTTTATGTGGCTACTGGGGAATTGAGCCCCCAGGCTATCAGGCTTTACAAGCAAGCACCTTTAAACCACTAAGCCATCTCCCCAGCCCAAAATTTAGACATAATCTTAAATTCAGGTTGGGAAGTGTACTTTCAAGGTTCATGCCCATGTTACTGGGTGGGGGACTGCAACAGATGGAGGAGAAACAGAACAGGTGAGTTTGAGCAGGATCAAGGGGTGGGGGGGGGGGACTACTTTGTGATGTTACCACCCTAGGGGGAAGGGCCTGAAGACAGAGTCTAAGTGGAGTCCATTACCACAGACAAAACCCAAAAGCTGAGCAGTTTCTAAAAGTATGTGCAAAGGACTGGAGCAGGAGGATTTGAAATTTAAGATCTTTGGCTGCTGGGTAACCTCAAGGCTATTCTGAGCAAGAGTGAAACCTTGTCTCCAGAAAGCTCAAATGTACTTTAGTGGTAGAGTTCTGGCTTGTGTATAGCCCTATAGAGAGCCCAGAACAGCTAGACTAGTGCCTGGAGTGCCAGAGGGTCTGCCTTGAGTTGATAGCAGAGAGGAGGGCCTGTACTGGAGAAGGATGAATTGAACTTGGGTTTAGGTGCTTTAGCAGCAGGTATCCTGAGTTGGTCTGTCCCTTGAAGTAGTGGTCTGTGAGACTTTAAGGCTGGGCATGGTGGGATATTTCTGTAATCTCATCTCAGGAGAAATCAGGAGTTATCTACACTAAGTTGAAGGCCAACCTGAGCTTTATGTGCCCTTAGCCTAAAACAGATGATGTGGAGGAAACCAGAGTTGCTTTAGAGTTTGAAATGTGAGCTGGCACATGCTTTAAACATCACTGCAGTGGGGTGGGTGCAAAGTTAGGAGGATCACTAAATTCAAGGTCAGCCTGGCATAGAGTGAGACCCTACTTGGAGGGGGGGATGATGAGCTGGGGAGATGGTTCAGTTAAAGGCTTGCAAAGCCTACCTGGCCAGGTTCAAATTCCCACACAAAGCCAGATTCACATGCATCTGGAGATTGCAATAGCAAGAGGGCCAATTCTCACCTGAATATATATTGAATATATATTGAAAAGTGAAATAAGAGGCTGGAGAGATGGCTTAGCAGTTAAAAGGCGCTTTCTAACAAAGCCTAATGGCCTGGCTTCAGTCCCTCAGTAACTACACAAAGCCAGATGCACATTGCACATGTGTCTGGAGTTTTTGTAGCAGCTGGAGTCCTTGGTGTTTCCATACTCTTTCTCAAAAAGAAATTTTTAAATGAGAAACTGGCTGGAGAGATGGCTCAGCAATTAAAGGCACTTGCTTACAAATTCTGGTGGCTTAGATTTGATTCCCCAGTACCCACATAAAGCCAGACACTGCATATAACCTAGGGAGTTTACTTTCAACAGCTAGAGGCCCTAAGATACCTATTCTTCATGAATAAAAATAGTTTTGAAAAATAATAAAGTGAAATATATTTTAAGGAGTTGGAGAGCTCTGTGGTTAAAGGAACTTGGTTGAAACATTTAAAACAATGTCTGGAGAGATGGATCAGCAGTTATGACCCTTTTTTTAAATATTCATTTTTAAGCAGAGAGATACAGAGAGAGAACACTAGAGCCACCACCTTGTGGGTCTAGCTTATGTGGGTCCTGGGGATTTGAACCCTGGGGCCTTAGGCACTGGAGGCAAGTGCCTTAACCTCTGAGCCATCTTTCCAGCCCCAGCACTTTCTTTTTATGGGTTCCCATGTAAAGTCAAATGCACAAAGTTGTATATGAACCTGGACTTTGCAGTGGCTAAGGGCCCTGTCTCTCCCCCTATCCCTTTCTGCTTGAAAATACTTTTAAAAATAATAATGAAAGGGCTGGAGGTATTGGTACCTTGAGTTCCTTGACTAGCATTAGAAAAAAAAAAGGAAAAGATGTCCATGTGGTATTTGATTTTACATCTGTGCAAGCATCTTTTAGTGTGTTTTTTTTTTTTTTTTTTTTTTTTTTTAGGTAGGGTCTCACTCTAGCCCAGGCTGACCTGGAATTCACTGTGTAGTCTCAGGCTAGCCTTGAACTCATGGTGATCCTCCTACCTCTGCCTCCCGAGTGCTGGGATTAAAGGCATGTACCACCATGCCCGGCTTTATTTAAGTTTTTTGAGGTAGGGTCTCACACTAGCCCAAGCTGACCTGGAAACTCACTCTATTGTCCCAGGCTGGCCTCAAACTTACAGTGATTCTCCTACCTCTGCCTCCCAAGTGCTGGAATTGAAGGTGTGTACCACCATGCCCGGCATGGCAGGGCTTTTATTCTCATTTGAGAGTATGCATTTGATAAAAGGAGGTAAGGCCATATAACAAGATGGTGCTGGGGCCAGGATATGTGCAGTGAATGACAGCTGAAGTGCCAGGCCACACAGGAATGGTGGAAAGGGATAGAAAAGACTTTGGATGTCTCAATTCTGGGAATCGAGGTGCACTATAGCCCTGCTCAGTGTGTGGTCCAGGCTGGAGGAGGGTCAGAGAAAGCCCCCAATCACCTACTACCTAGCAGGTGAGTTATAGGGTGACCTCAGTGTCATTACCTGGTTGGCTATTGATTTGTTTATTGTGTGGTACTAGGGACTTAGCCCAGGGCCTCACACATGCTAGACAAGTACTCTACCACTGAGCTATATCCCCAGTCTATTTTTCATTTTGAGACAGCATCTCACTAAGTTGCCCAAACTGGCTTTGTAGCCCAAGCAAGATTTGAATATATCCTGCCTCAACCTCAAGCATCTGAGATTATAGTCCTGTGAACCAGGCCTGGTTCATACCCAGTATTTTATTTTGTTTATGAACAGTGAGGTGGGTGTGGCATATGCATGTGCCCATGTGGTGCCCCATGTGTTCACCTGAAGTGGCCAGAGCAGAATGTTGGGTGTCCCCTCCAACAATTATTTGAGCTGGAGTCACACTAATTCTGGAGCTTGCCTTTTTTTTTTTTTTTTTTTTTTTTGGTAAGGAAGCTGGGATTCTCAGGTCTGCCCCCATGGGATGGGTGTGGCCAGACCCAGCTGTTAAAGTGGGTTTTGGGAGTAAAACTCCAGCATTCTCAGGCCTCTTCAGGCCCTCCTGCTTGGCCCAACTCAGTATTATGAATGAGTAGGAAATGCTTTATTTTTTCTCACTCCTGTGGACCACAGGACTACAGTTCCCAGTGTCCTCTACTCCAGGCTGGAGCCCCAGCCAAAGTAGACCTGTAATCTGACCACCCCTCTGGGAAAGGTCACTTCAGACCTCCTTGAGGGACAGCAACAGGGGCTCAGCCACGGGCTCTGGTGGGGGTGGGGTAAGGGCAGTATCTGCTTTAGCTGACCTCTCCCACACCACTCCCTGGGACCCAGGGTCCTGCTGGTTCCTCTTCTCCCAGCTGCCCATTATCTTCTGTGTTAGTGGCACCTCTGTGTTCAGGCACACTGACCTCTTGCCACACACACCACCTCTACACCTGAGTGCAGCTACCAATAATGCTCCAGTCCAAATGAGCTTGACCAGTGCTCATCTGCCTTGTGGTTTTTCTGGGCAAATGTCAAAAGCAAGCCCTGTTGTTCAGAGGAAGGAAGAAAGTGTCCAGCATGCTAGGACTAGGCTTACTGAAACCTGCCCATGCCTTGCCCCTGTGACAGCCCCTTTGTCTCTCTGAAGAGGCTTGGTGGAGGGTCCACAATCCAGTGCCATCCTTCAGCTATAGTCCAGGAATAGGGCCCAGATTGTAGAATGCTTAGCCAAAGTTATAGCCAGTTGGCTCCAGTCAAGCTTCAGGCCTCTCCGTTCATCATTCTGCTTGCAGTGTGTCTCCCATCCTCCAAAAGGCAGGGGACAGAAGACAGACACCATGTTCGAAGCCTGCAGGAAGTGGGTCAGCACAGGCTGTGAACAAGCCCTGGCCTGGTCCTCTCTCCCTCCCCTCTCCTCTCCTCTTGCCCCCAAAATAGCTCCCTGAGATGCCTGGCCAAGACCCTCCCATGGCAGGGGAGGCGGAGCATGCTGCCTGGAGCCAGGCTTTAAATCCCCTCACAGCAGGGCAGCTCCACTCCCTGGCTGGAGGCACTACTCTTCATCAGTTCAGCCCACCCTCCCGCAGCCATGTCCAGGCCCTTGTCAGATCAGGATAGGAGAAAGCAAATTAGTGTGCGTGGCCTGGCTGGTGTGGAGAATGTGGCAGAGTTAAAAAAGAACTTCAATCGTCACCTGCACTTTACTCTGGTCAAGGACCGCAATGTGGCCACGCCGAGAGACTACTACTTTGCACTGGCTCATACGGTGCGTGACCACCTCGTGGGACGCTGGATCCGAACACAGCAGCATTACTACGAAAAGGACCCCAAGGTGCCAAGGGGGGAAGGGGGAGCACCCTGGGCAGGGAATGTGCTGGAGGGCCTTCCAGGGAGCTAGGCCCTCTCGAACAAGGAGAAAACTTCTTCCTGGGCAAAGGTTTTCTGTAGCAAAATAAAAGTTTGCTTCAGGGGTTTGGGGTTGGAAGATTCAGGGCTGCTGGGCTAAAAGTATTGGGGTAACAATGGGGGAGTGCATGGAGACCTGGGTCAGGGCCAGGTTGTAGAGAGGCTCAGGAAAGTTAGAAGGGCTGCTGGTGGCCCAGTTTGGACCTGGGATAGGGGAACATATCATCAAATGTGTACATGGCATGGTAGGCCTGAGCCACAGGTGGGACCAGGCTGGGGCAGCTGCCATGGCAGGGATCAAATGTCTGGTGGGGTCATTGGTAAATGTCAGCAACCTAACACCCCATACTGGGTGGGGGGAGGGACCCAGGAAATGAGGAGATGGGGCACTCTCAGCATCCTCATGTCTGCTGTCCATCTTGGGACTGAGGCTTGAGGGCAATAGGGAATACTGCACTGTATGGGCGGGAGGTGGCAGTTCCTAGGCCTGAGTCACCATGTGACCTTGAGCAAAGGACTTTTTTCTCTGGGCCTTGGCTTTTCCTGTTTGGATAGCCCTTGGAGATGTCTCTCCATGTCCTGATCCCCTGATGGGCTGTTGAGAATGTGTGCACCACAAAAAGAGTCCCCACCTTCCCTGAGCACCTTAATCCCTGAGGTATGTCTGACCAGCTCCATTCTCCAGATAAGAAAACTGAGGCCAGTTGTACAAAGTCAGAGGGATTCTGAGACCAAGGGCTTACCTATTGGACTTCTCTAAATGGGTAGAGACTAGGGAGATGGCTTAGCAGATAAGAAAGAGTACTTGCTGTGCAAGTGTGAGGACCTGAGTTTGATCTCACCACACACACTTATAAACTCCACACTGAGGGGGTGGAGACAGGAGGAGGAGGAGGAGGAGACAGGCCTGCTGGTCAGCCAGTCTGGTCAAAACTCCAGGTTCAGGGCTGGAGAGATGGCTCAGTCACTAAGGCGCTTGCCTGCAAAGTCTAAGGACTGGGGTTCAATTCCCTATTACCCATGTAAAGCCAGATGCACAAGGTGGTGTCAGAGGCTAGACACTTTGGCACATCCATTCTCTCTCTCTCTCTGTTTGCAAGTAAATAAGTGAAATAAAATATTAAAAAAAAAAAAACCCTTCAGGTTGAGTGAGAGACCTGTCTCAGGGAAATAAGGCAGAAGACTGATACAGGAGGACCCCCAACATCTTCCTCTGCCTCCACATGTGTACACACTGGGCTCATGCATCTGTACACATGCACTCACACAAACACTACATGTACATACATCAAAAATAACACTTCGCCAGGCTCAGTGGCACAAGCCTTTAATCCCAGCACTCTGGAGGCCACCCTGAGACTAGAGTGAGTTCCAGGTCAGCCTAGAGCAAGACCCTACCTTGAAAAACAAAACAAAAATAGCATTTAAAAAATGGGGGTGGGGGTTGGAGAGATGGCTTAGCAGTTAAGGCATTTGCCTGCAAAACAGAGGACCTGGGCTGGGCGTGGAGGCGCACGCCTTTAATCCCAGCACTCGGGAGGCAGAGGTAGGAGGATCACCGTGAGTTCAAGGCCACCCTGAGACTACATAGTGAATTCCAGGTCAGCCTGGACTAGAGCGAGACCCTACCTCAAAAAAACAAAACAAAAAAAAACAAAACAGAGGACCTGAGTTCGATTCCCCAGTGCCCACATAAAGCCAGATGCACAAGGTGGTGTATGTGTCTGGAGCGTCCATTCTGTGTGTGTGTGTATCTCATTCTCAAATAAATAATGTTTTAAAAATGGGGAATGGAGACAGGGGCTGGAGAGAGGGCTCAGCAGTTATAGGCACTTGTTTGCAAAACCCGCCAGCCCAGGTTCAGTTCCCCAGTACCCATGTAAAGCCAGAGGCACAAAGTGGCACATACATCTGGAGTTTTTTTGCAGTGGCAAGAGGCAGGTCCTGGTTCACCAAAATTGGGTGAACAAAAAAAAAAATTGGGGACACAGTTGAGACATGCCAGGGCTTGGCAGTAGGGCAGAAGGGTGAGAAGCCCAGGACCAACTGGGCCTGGTTAAATATCAGGGTGTGGCCCTGACCCTTCTTCCCTATCTGTGTCTGGGTAGAGGATCTACTACCTGTCATTGGAGTTCTACATGGGACGGACGCTACAGAACACCATGGTAAACCTGGCCTTGGAGAATGCCTGTGATGAGGCAACCTACCAGGTAGGGGAAGCATTAAGGGCTAGAGGGTTCCCGTGCTGGCATTTGGGCCTGACCACTGCCACTCCTTCCTCAGCTGGGCCTGGACATGGAAGAACTGGAGGAAATTGAGGAAGATGCAGGGCTGGGCAATGGAGGCCTGGGACGGCTGGCAGGTGAATAGGTGGTTTGCATGGGGCAGGAGCAGAGGGTTCCCTCATGCGAGGTCCCTCATGCTCACTTCCCTGTGTCCTCTAGCCTGCTTCCTGGACTCCATGGCCACACTGGGACTGGCTGCCTATGGCTACGGGATCCGCTATGAGTTTGGGATTTTTAATCAGAAAATTTGTGGGGGCTGGCAGGTGAGCAGTCTGGACCCTGACCTTGTGGGGCCCAGACATGAAGGAGAGGTTCCTTATTTGCTCATCAATCTCTGCATAGGTCCAGAACCTGTCCCAGTCCCCCAGGAAGGCATCCTTGCTCCTTCCCCCTGACCCCAAAGCCAGCTGATAAGGTGGTCCACACATGTCCCTCTGGATAACCCTGCCTGGCCCCACCACCCACACTGTGTGAGCATCGCACTACCTGCTTTTCCCCTGACCTTCTAGATGGAGGAGGCTGATGATTGGCTTCGATATGGCAACCCCTGGGAGAAGGCCCGCCCTGAGTTCACGCTGCCGGTGCACTTCTATGGCCGAGTGGAGCACACCAGCCAGGGAGCCAAGTGGGTGGACACACAGGTGAAGATGAAGAGGGATGCAGGTTCTGGGGGACCCAGTGAGAGGGCAGGAGAGGAAGAGGAAGCAGGAAACTGAAGAAGAGCTATTGAACTCAGTGCTATTTTACAATTATGAACTCAGGACTCAGAGAGGTTAAGTGGTTTACTTCACATTACCCAGCCAGAGTTGATAGAGGCTCCAATCAGGGTCATGGTGGTGGTTGGGAGGGGTGATCATTGTTAACCCCTGAGGGAGAGAGCAGTCCTGCTCTGCTAGCACCCCACTCATGCTGGCCTGCTCCTCTGTTTACCACAAGACTTGACTCCTCTGCACATCTGAACTGGGGACCTGATGAAAGCAAAGCAGCAGCCCAGCAAAGGAAGGCCTCTAGATTGGAACTGACTTGTTCAAGGTCACACAGAAAGGGTGCCTAAAGCCCATCCAGGCATCTCAGTCCCTGTTCCCCAGTTCCTCCTGATGCAGCTGTACTCAGCACTATCAGACAGGATGCATGGAAAACCCTAGGCCTTCAGAATCAGACATGTCATCCAGGCTGGGTCCAGACTGGGCTGCTGGTTACACCTGCCATGTACCCTTGGTTCCCTCTGGCTCTGTAGCCTACTGTCTGCTCTTGGATACTTCCAGTTCTCACATACATGTTCCCTTTGCTCCATCAGGAGGGTTATTAGTGCTGAGGAGTAGAGGTGAGGTCTTTTACAGGGGTTCCTTGGGAAGTGCCCCTGGCACTGTGAAAGCTAGAGGTTCTTTGCAGTAATATTGCTGTTAGTGGATTGTGGGGCCGGCTAGTTAGCTCTGTGTTCAACCAGACACAAACCTTTGAATAGACTCACCTCTGTGCCAAAGCTGTCCCCCTCCATCCCCATCCCAAGTCCAGAGTGTTATCTCACTTGCTCAGGCTCTGGGCTTGTCATTTCACCCCTTCCCATAACCCTTAGGACAGTCTGACAAGGCAGGTGGTGGGGGTATGAGGGGTGATGTTGGAGGGGCATTCTTCCCTTCCTTTTCCTTCCTCACTCCTCTTTTCTTCCTTTCTTTACCCCCAGTACTGTGGATTGAACCTAGGCCCTTGCTCATGTTAAGGTGCTCTACCACTGAGCTGCACTCTCAACCCTTTTTTCACTGTGACACAGAATCTCACTGGGCTGTCCAGGCTGGCCTTGAATTTACTCTGTAGCCCAGGAAGGCACTGAGTTTGTATTCATCCTGAGCCAGCCTCCTGAGTAGCTGAGATTGCAGGCCTGTGTTACCTGGTCTGGCCTCTCCTCTTTTTATAAATGAAGTTCAGAGAAGAGGTTACACAAATTGCTGCTATTTCCCCAGCTAGTAAACACCAGCATTGGCACTGGAGCCCACCTTGGGTGCTGCCAGATATAGGGACAACGCCTTAAGCTCTAGCCCCCTAAGCCACAGGCAATGCCCAGGGCTGGCCCCTTGGCAGCCTGTCTTAGCCCCTGACATAGGTACTCCCTGCAGGTGGTGTTGGCCATGCCCTACGACACACCTGTGCCTGGCTATCGCAACAACGTGGTCAACACTATGCGCCTTTGGTCAGCCAAAGCACCCAATGACTTCAACCTCAAGGACTGTGAGTTCCTTCACTGGTGATCAGCAGCCCCTGCCACCCCTGCCTTAGCCCGTGCCCGGCTCAGCCTGACCCTGTCCCCACTTTATTCCTCAGTCAATGTCGGCGGCTACATCCAGGCTGTGCTGGACCGAAACCTGGCTGAGAACATCTCAAGAGTCCTGTACCCCAATGATAATGTGCGTTGCCCTTTAAGCTGGGGAGTGGAAGCTGGAATCCTTGAGAGAGGGTCAGAGGAGTTTGGGGGAACCCTTGTAACTACCTTATTCACACCATATCCTCCATCCCAAGTCTGAGCAGGAAGATGTCTTGGTCTTGAGAGAAGTGAGTTGAGGTGGGGCATTTCCAAGGAGCTGTTCTTGGTGAGCCCCCACAATATTTCCAGGCCTTACATGTCTAGGTTCCTGACACCATCCACCACTACTACTACTTGGTGGGTGGGGTCTTGACTCCTAGGTCCTGGAGGTCACCTCAGTTTAGGGCTCTGGCACATAGAGTGAGTGGAGTATCTCCTGGTCATACAGCAGCATTGGCCACCCTGCCACCCTGACCCCACCCTGCCTTGCACTGTCCCTAGTTCTTCGAGGGGAAGGAGCTACGGCTAAAGCAGGAGTACTTTGTGGTAGCCGCCACCCTCCAGGACATCATCCGGCGCTTCAAATCCTCTAAGTTTGGAAGCCGTGATCCTGTTCGCACGAATTTTGATGCTTTCCCCGATAAGGTATCCATGTCTACCCTGTCTCCTGTGGCCCATGGCCTCTCCCTCCAACCTCACTTTGTACATGAGAAGTGGATCCTGGGAGCGTGTATGTGGGGGTGACTTGCTCAGGATCTTCAGTCAACAGACACACTACCCCAGCTCTCCTTCTCCATCTGCTGCCCCCAGACCTAGGTCCCAACCCAGCTATAGAACCATGCTTAACATTCTGGGGGACCCTGAAGAGGCAAAGGACAATCACTCTGTCACTTAGTCTGGAAACCTCACTGACTCCCATCTCCTTAACTTCTAGGTGGCCATTCAACTCAATGATACCCACCCCTCTTTGGCCATCCCAGAGCTGATGAGGATTCTGGTGGACCTGGAGCGGCTGGACTGGGACAAGGTGGGCTTCAGTGGCTTCACCCTGCCTCAGCGCCCCTAGCGTAGTGGAGTAAACAAGGAGTTGGAGGACGTAGGGCAGGCTGCACAGATGTGGAGAGCCATGGTTAGATTTCTGTCCTGATTCTCCACTCCTGTGCCAGGCCTGGGAGGTGACAGTGAAGACCTGTGCCTACACCAACCACACGGTGCTTCCTGAGGCCCTGGAGCGCTGGCCTGTACACCTCATGGAGACACTGCTGCCCCGACATCTGCAGATTATATATGAGATCAACCAACGCTTCCTCAATGTGAGCAGGGCGGGGGAGGGGGCTGGCTGCAGGCAGTGGACTCCGAGTGGGCACGTGGAAAGAGGTGTCCAGGCAGAGAGCCTGGGGCCTGAGGAGGGCTATGAGCAGAGTCTGGGTCAGAGGGCTGGACATCAGGGTCCTAGCTCTGGACTCTCTGGGCACAGCGGGTGGCAGCCACATTCCCTGGGGATGTAGACCGGCTGAGGCGCATGTCGCTGGTGGAAGAGGGCGCTGTGAAACGCATCAACATGGCACACCTGTGCATCGCTGGCTCTCACGCAGTCAATGGTGTGGCTCGCATTCACTCCGAGATTCTCAAGAAGACCATGTGAGCCCACTTCCAAGCCCCTAAGACTCTCTAAGCCCTGTCCACCTTGCTTCCTTCTTCCATAGCCTCTGCCCCATCCTCTCCAGGCATGACTGTCCCCTCCCACAAATGGCATGTTCTTAGAGCACTCTAGCCCCATCCAGTGCAGTACTGCCCCCAGATGATCCCCCCTTACACATAGAACCCTTCCTGCCCGAGGTCTATACACCACCCCAGGTTCCTTCCCAGAAGAAACTAGAATAGCGGCCAGGCAGGAAAGCCCTGCAGGGGTGAATGGTGACCTTGGCCTAACTCTACCCTGCAGATTTAAGGACTTCTATGAGTTGGAGCCTCATAAATTCCAGAACAAGACAAATGGCATCACCCCTCGGCGCTGGCTGGTTCTTTGTAACCCAGGGCTGGCAGAAGTCATTGCTGAGGTGAGAGGTCATTATATGGCCAGTAGGAGTGACAGACCATTGCAGGGATCAGCCAGGTGATTGTGTGGTTGGCTCACTGTACAAAGGTCCCCAGCTGAGGGCTACAACCCACCCATGCTGTTCCCAAGCCTGGCATTCACCTGGCCACCTGAATTTTCTTTCCTGAATGAGTGTGCCCTACTGGAGGCCCTGGCCACAGAGGTCAGCCTGTTGGAGTTCATGGTTTAGTGGAGGGCATCCCCACTAGGTCACATCTGAAGTAAGACTGTAAAGGGGCTGCTGTCGGGTGGGAAAGCAGGAGGTCATGCCAATATGGGGAGGGACCTGAGGCCAGGAGGCCTGCTGGGATCCGGTGGCATCAACCACCAGAGGACTCAGATTTGGGAAGGAAGGGAGGTGGATGCATGCACTGTGCCCTGGCTGGGAGGCTGCAAGGGGAGCAGTCTGAGGTGGAGGGCCTGGCTGGCCTGGTGGAGACCAAGAAGGGATGGGCGTGGCTGAGCACCATCTTCTTACAGCGCATCGGGGAGGAGTACATCTCAGATCTGGACCAGCTGCGCAAGCTTCTCTCCTATGTGGACGATGAAGCCTTTATCCGGGATGTGGCCAAAGTGAAGCAGGTGGGGAGAGCTGCAACCTGGGACCCGGTGCCAGGGCTAACATGGAGAGTTAAGGAAGGATCCCAGTATCTGGGTGGAGAGGCATTTAGAGCCCATCTCTCTTCTAACCTCAGCCATTCCTAAAAGCTGCCTGGAGTTGGTGGTGGAAGGTAGCACTCTGCCCGCATTGGGAAAGTACTGACATTGATTAATAATGTCTGCCTTGGTGCAGGGGTGGAAGAAGGTACCATCTGCCTTCCTGAGCCTAGTGGAAAGCAATTACCAAGCCCTTTGCCTCCCTCTGCCTGCAGGAAAACAAGTTGAAGTTCTCTGCATACCTTGAGAGGGAATACAAAGTCCACATCAACCCCAATTCGCTCTTCGACGTCCAGGTGAAACGGATTCATGAATATAAGCGGCAGCTCCTCAACTGTCTTCACATCATTACCCTGTACAATCGTGAGTGGCTGGGGGTCCGCTCATCTTTCCTCTCTGTGTACCTCCTAGTACACTGCCCACTGCCTGATTAGTATCCCCTTGGGTTTGGTGACCACATTTAGGACCTGGAGTTATCCCCACTTCACAGAAGTGACAGGCATAGAACAAGTGGACCACCCAGGCCAGGGCTACCTGTGTCCCAGCCAGGGTCCTGGCTGCCTTCAGGCTACCAGGAGATATGTACCACTTGGGAGGGCAAAGCTGGCCCCCTTGATGCCTTCCTTTTCCACAGGCATCAAGAAGGAACCCAGCAAGTTCATGGTGCCAAGGACTGTGATGATTGGAGGGAAGGTGAGAAATTGCACAATAATTGACTTTGAACTTGGATAGCCACCTGGCTGTGCTGCAGGATGTAAAGTGGGGGGAGGGCCAAAGCACTGACCCAGATGCCCCTCAGGCTGCACCCGGGTACCACATGGCCAAGATGATCATCAAACTCATCACTGCCATTGGGGATGTGGTCAACCATGACCCAGTGGTGGGAGACCGCCTGCGTGTGATCTTCCTGGAGAACTATCGAGTCTCACTGGCGGAGAAAGGTAGGTGCTGATGTGACCCTGGAACTCTGACTGTCTTCATCCCAGGGGAGGGAGGCACTAGCTATCTTCTCCCAGGGTGTGGGCATGGTAAGGAGGAAATCAGAGAGGGCCAGGCTGTTAACACAAGGATATCCCTCTAAAGGTGACATTTCAGGCAGTATAGGGTGACATTAGCAGGAAGCCAGGTCCTGCTGGGGCTCTTTAGGTCACACAGTGACCTGTACTGTCAGTGTTGAGGGGGCGGGGCATGGGGATCAGGAGTTCAAGGGCATCCTTGGCTTTAGCTGGGGAGGCAGAGACAGGGAATTCTTGGAGCAATTTGGCTTCCTAGACGAGACTAAATCAGTGAACTCTGAAATCAAGGGAGACACCGACTTCAAACCCCTGGCCTCTACATGCACACACATGCAAACACACAGACACACATATCCTACACACCTACACATTAAAACAAACAAAAACGGGCTGGAGAGATGGCTCAGCGGTTCAGGCACTTGCCTCCAGTGCCTAAGGCCACTGGTTCAATTCCCCAGTACCCACATAAGCCAGACCCACAAGGTGGTGGCCCTGGTATGTTCTCTCTCTCTGTATCTCTGCTTGAAAATGAATAAATAAAAAACAAACAAAAACAAATCACACAATAGCCAGGTGTGGTGGTACAAGCCTTTAATCTTAGCACTTGAGAGGCCGAGGTAGAAGGATAGCCATGAGTTCAAGGCCAGCCTGAGACTACATAGTGAATTCCAGGTTAGCCAGGGCTAGAGCCAGACCCTACCTCGGAAAAAAAAAAACAAAAAAACAACCCCCCCCACACACACAATGGATGGGTAGGAGCAGGTGGGAATCAATAGGAGGTGGAGTGTGGGAAGTGAGGAGACTTGGAAGGTAAGGCCTGGAGTTGGGAAGGAGACCCTGAATCTGGCCAGCCCCTCATCCCGCTGGATGGTTTTGTTCTCCAAACTGACCGTGTGTTCCTGCCGCCCCTGCAGTGATCCCAGCTGCAGACCTCTCAGAGCAGATCTCCACTGCGGGAACTGAGGCCTCAGGCACCGGCAACATGAAATTCATGCTCAATGGGGCTCTGACCATTGGCACCATGGACGGCGCCAACGTGGAGATGGCAGAGGAGGCAGGAGAGGAGAACTTCTTCATCTTTGGCATGCGGGTGGAGGACGTGGAAAGGCTGGACCAGAGAGGGTATGGGGGTCACGAGCTCAAAGGGTCATGGGCAGGAGGCAGGCACCAGGGGTGGCTGCTGGAGTGTGTAGCTGACCAGGCTGCGCAAGGTGTTAGCTAGCATGGCCACAGGCTTCTGGGAAACTAAAGAGGGAGCTTATGGCAAGTAAGGTTAGTGAGCTGGGAAGAGAAATACAACAGAGATAAAGGAAAAGAAAGGGAAAATTACAGAAGGGATAATGTTTTGAAATTGGAAGTAAAGTTAAATCATTATTAGCTCCTCACATGCCATGACACAAAGGGTATAGTGGTCACAACTCTGCTTGTGGTCAGAAGCACAGTTAGGCCGGGCGTGGTGGTGCATGCCTTTAATCCCAGGCAGAGGTAGGAGGATCGCCATGAGTTTGAGGTCATCCTGAGACTACATAGTGAATTACAGGTAAGCCTGGGCTACAGCAAGACCCTACCTCAAAAAAAAAAAAAAAAAAAAGAAAGAAAGAAAGAGTTCTTCAGAGGAGACATTTTCCTGGTATTATATTTTTAACCTTTTCTTTTCTTTTTTTTCGAGGTAGGGTCTCGCTCTAGCCCAGGATGACCTGGAATTCACTATGTAGTCTCAGGGTGGCCTTGAACTCACAACAATCCTCCTACCTCTGCCTCCCTAGTGCTGGGATTAAAGGCGTGTGCCACCACACCCGGCTGTTTTTTTTTTTTATTTTAAAGATTTATTTATTTGCAAGCAGAGAGACAGAAAGAGAGAATGGGCACTCCAAGGTTTACAGCCACTGCAAACAAACTCCAAATGCCTGTGCCTTTTGTGCTTCTGGCTTAACATGGGTACTGGGGAATGAACCTGGGTCATTAGACTTTGCAGACAAGTGCCTTACCCACTGAGCCATCTCTCCAGCCCCTGTTCTGTTTTTTCTTGGTTTTCTGTTTTTCGAGGTAGGGTCTCGCTCTAGCCCAGGCTGACCTGGAATTCACTATGTAGTCTCAGGGAGGCCTTGAACTCATGGTGATCCTCCTACCTCTGCCTCCTGAGTGTTGGGATTAAAGGCGTGCGCCACCACGCCCGGCTTGTTGTGTGTTTTTTTAGTGAAGTCTGCTCTTGAACTCACTATGTAATCCAAGCTGGCCTTGATCTCATGGAACTCTTCTTGCCTCAGTGTCCAAGATTAATCTATAATCTGACATTAAATTTTATTGTTTTAAGTACTGAAGATTGAACCCAGGACCTTTCACATGTCAGGCAAGCACTGAGTTTTGAGAGAAGGTCTCACTAAATTGTTCAAGCTGGTCTTAAATTTAAAATCCTGCTCCTTCCACCTCCCAAGTAGCTAGGATTACAGCCTGTGTTACTTGTTCCCTGCCCACCCCCACTCCCAAGTAGGGTCTAGCCCAGGCTGACCTGGAATTCACGATGTAATCTCAGACTGGCCTTGAACTCACAATGATTCTCCTACCTCTGCCTTCTTTTTTTTTTTTATTTTTATTTATTCATTTTCAAGCAGAGAGAGAGAGAGAGAGAGAGAGAGAGAGAGAGAGAGAGAGAGAGAGAGAGAGAGAACGCACCAGGGCCACCACCTTGTGGGTCTGGCTTATGTGGATCCTGGGGAATTGAACCTGAGGCCTTAGGCACTGGAGGCAAGTGCCTTAACCGCTGAGCCAACTCTCCAGCCCTACCTCTGCCTTCTGAGTGCTGGGATTAAAGACGTGCACCACCACCACACTTGGCCCATGTCCAGCCTTAAAATTAAGTTTTCAATATGTGTGCTAACTTTGGTGTTTGGCTTTATATGGGTGCTGGAGAATTAGACCTGGACCAGCAGGCTTTGCAAACAAACACCTCTTAACTGCTGAGCCATCTTCCCATCCCCCACAGTTTTCTTTTTTATGAATGTTTATGGTCATATTTATTTGTGCTATATATATGTGTGTGTGTATAAGAATGTATATGGTTTTAAAAAGTTTGGAATAATATATGTAGAATTTTGAATCTTGATGTTTTATTTAGCATTGGAGAATCATTTTTTAGTAAACACACACACATTTATGTTATTTGAGATCAGGTCTCATGTAGCCCAGGCTGGTCTCGAATTTGCTATTTAGTGGAGGTTGGCCTTTTGAATTTCTGATTCTCCTGCCTCAACTCCTGAACACTGGGATTAGAGATGTTCATCGCTACATTCAGCTTTCCAAAAATATGCAAATGTTTAGTTTTACTAGTATTCCCTCCTGCAGACATGTCATATTACCTAACCAGTTCCATGTAGTGGGGATGAAGGTTGATTTGCTGGTCTTAATACTGCTGCAGTGAGAAATTTTTTACATCTCTGTCCATGTGTCTGATTATTTCCTTAGAAGAATTATTAGGCAGGTAGTACTTTAGTTATTACTAACTCTACTGCTCCTTGCAGCATAAAAAAAGCAATTCTTTCTAAAAGAGAATTATTAGAAAAGGGATTTTTGGAAATTAAAAAGTAAGAGTTCTGGGCTGAGGAGATAGCTCAGTCAGTAAAGAGCTTATCTCATTAGAATGAGGACCTCAGTTCAAGCCCCAGCAGCGCAGCCATATAAAATACCAGGTGTGATCCCAGCACTGAGGAGGTGGAGGCAGGAGGATCCCTGAAGCTCACTGGCCAGCCACTCCAGCCTCATTGTTGAGCTGCAGGCTAGAGCAAGACCCTACCTCGAACCCCTCCTCCCCCCAAAAAAAACAACAAGGTGGATGGCCAACATCAGAACATCTGAAGTTGTCTTCTGCCTTCCACATGCACACGTGCCCGCATGCACCTGCATACACATGCACACACTGCATACACACATGCCTATTCAGGATGAGACTTCAGAGCAGTTCTGGCTACAGGGCAGGTGGGGACCAGAGTGGGGTCCAAAACCATTATGCAAGGAGAACTACCTGAAGGGAGGCATGCAGCCTGCTGGGATCACGGGGATTGGAGATACTGTGGAGCACGGCTAGGTGTTTGATTGCCAGGGGCTAGAAAGCAAGGGAGGGAGAGCAGACTGGTCCTGTGGAGTTCTCCCTCAAGGTAGGGTCTCGTTCTAGTACAGGCTGACCTGGAATTCACTATGAAGTCTCAGGGTGGCCTCGAACTCATGTCGATCCTCCTACCTCTGCCTCCCGAGTACTGGGATTAAAGGCGTGCGCCACCACTCCCGGCTTTTTTTTTAAAATATATATTTATTGTCCATAATGAGTTACATTATTTAGTGGGCAAACAATGCGTTGTTATCCCGAATTCCCCAATTCCCCCCCTCCCCATCCCTGATCAGTTGTATATCCTCCTCCATGGGCTCTCTGTATTAGTCCTTGTGGCAAGGGATCCTGTATATCTTAGTACTCAGCCCCGTCTTCCTGGCCCAAGTGTGTTGTTACTGAGGGGTGCCATGCCTCCGGACAGTCTCCCCACCACGGCTCTCACAATCTTTCCGCCCCCTCTTCCGCTCAGTTCCCTGAGTCGTGGTGGGTGAGTAATAAAGCTGCTTTAATGTTGCGAGCTTAGGGGTCCTTGTGTCGAAAATCCTTGGTTTCTGTCTCAATGGCCTATCCTGTGTTGATTGAATGACTGTGGTTATAGGTCCCTTGTTGATCTGTCATTGTCATTGTGGAGATTTTTAAAAATAGAATTTTATTTATTTATTAGAGAGACTGTATGGGCACTTCAGAGCCTCTCGTCACAGCAAAACTCTAGGCACATGTGCTACTTTGTGCATCTGGCTTTACGTGGGTGAAGAAAAACTGAGTAAATAAGGGGAGGGACATGAGGAAAAGTCCTCTCATTGGTGTGGCAGTTGTGCAGGGCAGCAGCAGTCTGGGGCTGGCTGTTTTTGGCTATGAGAACTTCTCAGGTCTCCTCTGGGAAGCGGGAATGGCTTTAGGGAGCTGACCACAGGTCTGCCCTGGCAGGTACAATGCCCAGGAGTACTACGATCGAATTCCTGAACTCCGCCAGATCATCGAGCAGCTGAGCAGTGGCTTCTTCTCCCCCAAACAGCCTGACCTGTTCAAGGACATTGTCAACATGCTCATGCATCATGACCGGTGAGCAGGCTGGCCAGGCCAGCACGCAGTCGATTAGGCTCTGTTGGGCTAAGAGGGGGCTCAGGTCAGGTGGGGTGGCTGGCCAGGAGTCCTGGGCAGTTGAAGCCAGGCTTTTTGGAAAACAGCTTCATTTTCCAGGACCCAGCTGTCCAGAGACAGGACAGTCTTTGCTTTTGACCTCACAGAGTCTTCCTGCGTCTCCTTTCCCCTCTAGGTTTAAAGTCTTTGCAGACTATGAAGAATACATTAAATGCCAGGAGAAAGTCAGTGCGTTGTACAAGGTAAGAGCTCCAGGGCCAGGGTTGGCAGGACTTGGGCTAGGATGAGGCGAACCAACAGGGAGGGAGCCTGCTGGCAGAGCAAACTTAGAGCTGGCCTGCTCTCTGGCTTGCAGAACCCAAGAGAGTGGACACGAATGGTGATCAGGAACATAGCCACCTCTGGCAAGTTTTCCAGTGACCGTACCATTACGCAGTACGCCCGGGAGATCTGGGGCGTGGAGCCTTCTCGCCAGCGCCTGCCAGCCCCGGATGAGAAGATCTGAGCAGGCACTTCAGACCCCACACCTGTCCTGAGTCTGTGTAGTCCCTGGGCCAACCCCGCTCCTCATCCAGAGGGTGGGCCGTTGGAGTGACATCCCCGTGCCCCCTTCTGGAGCCTTCACCTTCCCAGGCTCTAGGTCCCAGTGTCCAGTGTGGCTGAGGACACTGCCTCTCCTATTTGTGTGGGGGTCTGACTAACCGCACCCACCCCCAATAAATGGATTCTCCTTGGGAGCCTCCTTACTCTTGTCTTTGTTGGGAAATATTTTTAGCTGTTGGCGAGTTTAACAGCTGCTGCAATCACCCCATTATCCCCCACCCCCACCCCAGCAGGTGCATCCTCTGCGGGGAGGGGCGGCCCATGGGGCGGAGCCTGGGGTTCAGTCCCTTTTCTGGAGTCACCCTCCATGCCTCTCTTCCCAGTGCTGTGTCCATACTAGGTCAGTGGCCAGCCTGGCTGGTCCGGGGCGGGGCATCCGCCTGGGTGGGGCCCCTTGGATCTCGGACTTGAGCAGAAGCCTCCCTTGCTACCGAAGATCCACGCTGTCGGGGGCGGGACTCAGGAAGGGCGGGGCCTACGTAGGTCCCCGCCCCACCCCGCCCCACTGCGGCGTTTTCGGGTCTCTTAGCAGGTGGCTACGTTCCATTCAAAGTCTGGGCAGTGTTAAACTGTTTTGGCGAAGACAGTGTCATCCTCCTGATTACAGGGAAACGGGGCCGGAAAGAGCCGGTTTCTGGGTCTCACATCTCCAGGGCTGTTGTGAGGGGAGGTTCTAAGTCCTCGCCCGAGGCAGGGAGGGAGAAAGGGAAGGAGCGGCTAGGCTCCAAGGGGAGGCTCGGGGCCTCTGGTTTCACAGTGAATGTTGGAAACCAAACGGCCGGAAGCTGTTAAGGTTCCCTAGGGCCCATCTTGTGGGGACCCCAACTGCCAGGGGCTGCCCTGCCCCGTGGCCGGGGCGCTGACATCCAGGCCTGCAAGTCTGCAAGCCCCGTCCCTCGGGTGTGAATGAGGCCCCCCGCCCCATCTCCAGCCATCGAACCTGGGTCTCCAGGGAGCTGCGTTTTCATTCTTCGCCCCACTCGGGCTGGGCTCCTCCGAAAGGTTCCAGCCCCGCCCCCAGCCCATCACCGGGACCCGCAGCCCCCACGCCCCCGACTCCCACCCGGCCGGTGCCTCCTCCGCTCGGGTCGGGGGCCGGGTTAGCCCCGTGGGAACCGTTTGTCTCGAAAACAGGAACCCGGGCCGGGGGCCTGGGCGGGGCGCCCCTTCCCCACCGCAATCCGCTTCCTGCCCCTCCCGGCTTCCTCCGTCCGACACCCAGGCGGGGCGGAGGGCCCGGGGGCGTCCGGGGTGGGGGAGGGGGCCGCCGATCGCCGCCTTCCGCTCGGCCCGTGGCGCAGCCCCCCGCCCGCGGCCCTGGGCTCGGGGCGGCGCGGCAGGGCGGGGGTTAAGCCGCCGCAGGGTCCGCCGCGTGCGGGGCGAGGGGGAGCCCCGGCGGAGGCGCAGGGGCGGGGCGGCGCGGAGAGCGGGCGGGAGCCGCCGCCGCCGCAGCGAGGCCGGCAGGCGGGAGTGCCAGGAGGTGGAGCCGGCCGGCCGGGAGCCGGCTCGGGGCAGTGGGGTCCCCAGAGTGAGTGAGCGCGCGCGCGGCCGGGGCGCGGGGCAGAGGAGGGCGCGGTCCCCAGGGACTCCCCCTGGGCGGGCGGGCAGGGACTGCGGGTGGGTGGGGAGAATGCGGTCACCGTCCGAAATAAGACAAATCGGCGGAGGGCTGAGGCTGACCGAGCCATCCGCGGGAGGGGCGCAACCGTGGCGCAGCCGACTCTTCCCGGTCACCTCAACTGGGCCCTCCCCTGCAAAGCTCCATTTGACAGATGGGAAAATTGAGGCTCGAGAGGCCAATGGATTCTCAAGGTCACACTGTAAGGAAGCAGCAGAGCCTGGCGGGGACAGCTCTGGAGGCTCTGAGGAAAAGTCTTCCTGAGAACTCCGTAGACGATCGCCTAACCTCAGCGTAGGGGAGTTTGTGTAGAGGTGGGGGCAAGGCTCTACCAGTGTTCGGGAATGAGGGAAGTCGGGGTGCTGGGGCTGCGGATGAAGGGGGAGGGGCTGTAGAATGGGCGTGTGCGCACCCACAGGGGTGTGTGTGCATGTGTGTGGGAGGGTGTACATGCGTGGAGATGCGCTGTCTTGCGTGTGTGCACACGTGTGCGGATGTCAGCGCCACTGTGACCGAGGGACTTAAGGCTGGCCTGCCTGTCTTAAGTGAACAGGTCCGGAAGGCGACCTATTCTGCGGGATTGCATTCTGAAGTAGAGGACCTGGGTATGTGTTCCTGAGAATTCCTCAGAGCAGGTGTGCATGGGTGTGGGTGCCATTGTGTGTGACAGAGCTGAGAGGTGAGTGCCTGTGACCCTGGCATGGGAGGGGTTCTTCTTGCACCTAATGAAGGTTCCTGGCCTCCAGCAACTAGATCACTTCAGAGAATAGATGTCTGTCCCTGCATGGGTGACTATAGCCCCCGACAGTGACCAGGATTGCTGGTGGTGTCATGCAGGCCATAGCCACCCCCATGGCGCTAGTGGCTCCTTCTGGGCACCCTACTCTGTGTGCTCACTATTCGCATGTGCCCATTGGGGGTAGGGTGGGTTTGTGTGTCAGAAGCTCAGGCTGGGGAGGAAAATAGCCCTTGGGGAAGGGCTGAGCCAGGGGTCCCACCCCCGTCCCCCAGAACCTTCGTGGAGGTGGCTTAGAAGTGCGCACGGTTCCCAGGCTCAGGCTTCCCGCTGGCGCCTCCCGGCCACAGTGGGTTACCCCCCGCCCCAGGAATGTTCTCCACTCCAGCTCGATTCCCCAAGGGCAGGTCCCTGGGGGACGCCACAGCCCCGCCTCCCCCCTGGGCGCCCAGGAGGGGGCGATGTGGGCAGGACGCCTGGGTTCTCCCTCCTCCCATCTCGGGGAGAAATTCCTCCGAGGTCCCCTCAGGCTCTGGGTTCCCAAAATAACCCTGCGGGGGAAGGGAGGCTGTGGAGGGAGGGGAAGCGGGCGGGGCGCAGAACCGAGCTGCGGGGTGCTGCAGGTGCCCGTGGGGAGCAGGATCGAGGAGAGGAGGGCCTGCGGGGAGGCTGAGGCACCAGCCGACCCCTGGAGCCCTGGTTCGCCCCTTATCCTGGTGGAGTCCTGCTCTCCCGTAACTCCCAGGGAGGGCCGGCCGGAAGCCTCTCGACCGGTCCGTTTCCCAACTAGCGGGTTGCACCATCCCGGGCCGGACCGTTTAACCCCGGAGTGGCAGCGGGGACAACTCCGCCCCTGCCCGGCAGGGGGCGTGCCGGCCCCGCCCCGAGCCCCAGCGCGGGGACACTCCCCCGGCCGCGCCTCCGCAGGTTCCCACTCTGCCTCTCCCGGGACAGGGGTCGGGTCGGAGCCAGGTAAGAGGCTCCGGGAGCGCCGACGGCCATGGCGAGCTCCTTGGACCTGGACAAGGGCTGCACTGTCGAGGAGCTGCTCCGCGGCTGCATCGAAGCCTTCGGTGAGTTACGCACGACGGGACACCCCGAGCCTGAGCCAGTCCGAGCCAGGGCCGACCTGGCTCCCGCCCTGTAGTCTGCTTCACCCTCCCTAATTGCAGGCTGGAGAGATGCGCAAATGGTCCCCTCACGCAAGTCTTCCTGAGCCCGCTGGGAAGGGAGGGCCAGGGTCCCAACCAACCATGACACCTAAGGGACACTATCTGTCTCCCTGGGGCATCCGGAGGAACTCTCTATCGGGCCTAGGAGCTGTTTCCGGCAGATGGGGGGCGGCTTATCTGGTGAAGGGGTGCCCCTTCCCCCAAGCACTCAGGAAATGACCTCTGGATTCTTGACCCTGGGGAACCCAGGCTCCTTCCGCCCCAGCTGGTTCCCCTCTGGACGATGGGTCAGCTCCGAGCTCCCCTCCTCCAATTCCTGGATCCTCCATACTCTTCTCCCACCCGACTTTTGCTTCTAACTTGGCGCCTGGTTTCAGGGTGCTGGGGAAGCAGGAGGTGGGCGGGGGTCAGGAGTGCAGCTAGACATCCAGCAGGCTTCAGATCAGAGCCTAGGGACCTGAGCCTTGGGACCAAAGGTCAGCCAAGTGGCTTCTCTTTGATTCTTGGGAGCAGATGACTCCGGGAAGGTGCGGGACCCGCAGCTGGTGCGCATGTTCCTCATGATGCACCCCTGGTACATCCCCTCCTCTCAGCTGGCCGCAAAACTGCTCCACATATATCCTTCGAGGGCTTCCCTCAGGCACTGCGGTGGGAACCCCAGAGCTGGTCCCACAGCCCACCTCTCCCTGGCAGAGGCCTAGAGCACAGGCCCTGCCTATATCCTAGAATTCCAGCACTGTCCCTGTCCAAAGCCTAGGCTCTCCTGAGGACTTGGATTCTAGAGGGGCCTAGGCCTTTCTGGAACTCTCCCTAAGGTATTTAATCTGCCCCTGCTCTGTAGCAGGTCTCCGATGCTCAGCCTCCGCAGGAATCCAGTCCTCTATCTTCATGCACGCCCCCTCCCAAAGCTCATGCCTCACCCCATCATCCTCCCTGAACCTGGGCCCTCCACAGTTTCCATCGGGTTAGAAAGCATCCCACATCTGAGCCTCCCTCAGAGCCCAGGCCCCGCCCCCTTCCTTCTTAGGGTTAGATTCCTTGTTACCCTTAACTCTTCCTTCACCTACCAACAATCCCAGAAGGACAACTCCAGTTCCTTGCAGGTGAAAACATGCCATCTGGTCAGGTGAGTCTCTGGGTCCCTGGCCTCTCCTCTTACCCCCTCTCTCAGGCTTCAGGTGGGCTTGGAGGAGTGGGTAGAGCATCTACCAGCCATGTGGATTTGCCACCTGGCCCTGCCTAGTGGGCTACACTGCTCCAGTCTGTCTTCTCCACCTGCCTGGTCTTCTTCCTGTTCTTGTCTGCCCAGAATGGGTGTGGGAGGGGTATCTCAAGGGGCTTCCATAACTTTGAGCTGGAAGGGGGACACACTTTTGACTCTTTCCCCCTCTTTAGGGGAACATAGTCCTAACAGTTCCTTAGGCTGCCCAGTTGGGGTGATGGGGCAAGGACTACCTCGGGTGACTCTGCTCCCCCTCTGCCAGGTACTGGATCTCAGCATTCCCAGCAGAGTTCGACTTGAACCCTGAGCTGGCTGAACAGATCAAGGAGCTTAAGGCTCTGCTAGACCAAGAAGGGAACCGCCGGCACAGCAGCCTCATCGACATCGACAGCGTGTGCGTGGGGGGGAGCTCAGGGGGGGCACTCAGCAGCCCACACCCTCTGCGCTTAATAAATGTCTGTTGAATTGAATGAGTGAAGGTCATGTCACTCTCTTGCTTTAAAACCTTCCATGGCTCCCTGTCACCTTCAAAACACCTGTCTGGCTACTCAGGCCCTTGGTGGTGTCGGGCTGGCCTGGCATTCCTGCCTCATCTCCCATGGCCCACTGCGCAGCATCACACACCTCATACTGCAGCCTCTGTGGGGTCGCTCGCCATTGTCTGAGCCCTGCATCCTTTCCCTCCATGGTGCTCACTCTTGTCATTGTCTTTATCTCCTCTTCCATGCCACCAAGACCCATCACAAGCATGAAAGTTCCTGTAGGCTGGGGGCATGGTGATCTTCCAGAGCAGAATCTGTCATTTCCTCTTGTGTTTTCCCGTGGTGCTTTGTACAGACTCCTGTCCAGAGGCCTGGGAGCTTGTGTCCTACCGTTTGGTGATTGCGTCTCTGTGTCTGTCTCCCTCGGTAGACTGTGAGCTCCTCGAGGGCAGGAACCGTGTCTTGCTCATCTCTGTACCCCAGCGCCTAGCACAGTGCCTGGCACAGAGTACGTTGTCCCAAAGTGTATGTTGAGCGCATGATGAGGGAGCGATGTGGACTTGCTGGGACTGGGGACGTTAGTATCTAGGACAGTGGCTCCCATTGTGTAGGTCCCCAGTCAGTTTGAGTGGCATGTCTGTGTGAGTGTGGGGGTCACAGGAGGCATTTCCAGCACAGGGCTTACTACCCCTGCCCCTCCCCCAGCCCCACCTACAAGTGGAAGCGGCAGGTGACCCAGAGGAACCCCGTGGGACAGAAAAAACGCAAGATGTCCCTGTTGTTTGACCATCTGGAACCCTTGGAGCTGGCGGAGCATCTCACCTACTTGGAGTATCGCTCCTTCTGCAAGATCCTGGTGTGGCCCGAGGGCTTGTGGGTGGGCTCCAGTGGGGGCTAGGAGGGGGGTTCTAACAGGTGCAAGGTCTCTGGGGCAGGCTGTGTCCCAGGGAGGGATGGGGGTTTCAGCAAAGCACAGCTGGCTTGTGCACATGGCCATCGGCAAGGGGAGAGGCCGGTAGGGTACTCAGACTGTCCCAACTGCCCCCAGTTCCAGGATTATCACAGCTTCGTGACACATGGCTGCACAGTGGACAATCCCGTCCTGGAGCGATTCATCTCCCTCTTCAATAGTGTCTCGCAATGGGTCCAACTTATGATCCTCAGCAAGCCTACAGCCCCGCAACGGGCGCTGGTCATCACACACTTCGTCCATGTGGCAGAGGTGCCCACCTTTCCTGTGTTCCGAGCCTCATAGCTAGCAGGCTGAGCCTCCTCAGTACCCACCCACTGTTCTCCAGAAAGGCCGAGGGTGACTCACCGCCTCCCCTTCCCCATTTGCCCCCCAGAAGCTGCTGCAGCTGCAGAACTTCAACACGCTGATGGCCGTGGTCGGCGGCCTGAGCCACAGCTCCATCTCACGCCTCAAGGAGACCCACAGCCACGTTAGCTCTGAGACCGTCAAGGTGCCTGGGCCAGGGAGGGGACTGTGTTTTCCATCTGCGGCCTTTCCTGGTGCCATGCTGGGGCTGGCTGGGCATGACTGTCCTCCTTTGACAGTTCAGGAAACAGGCTTGGAGGGGTTAAGGGCTTTTCCAAGTTACACAATGCAGGTGGTAGTGAGGAATTCCCAGGTTTGTTGCATCTAAACACATCTCTCTCTCTCTCTCTTTGAGATAGTGTGTCACGTAGCCCAGGCTGTTCTCCAGGTTTCTAGGTACTTGAAGATGACTTTGAACTTCTGATCCTTCTGCCTTGACCTGAGTTATACTTTATAGGTGCATGCCACCACATCCAGTTTATGCAGTGCTGGGGATGGAACTCAGCTTTGTGCAAGCTGGCCAAACACTTTTATCAACTGAGCTACATTCCCATTTCTCCTGTTTTCAAAAAACATAAAAGGGATCTGGGGAGCTAGCTCAGTGGATAAAATACTTGCTACACAAATGGTGAAGACCCCCAGTGCCCACATAAATGTAGGGCAGGCATGGTGGCCTGCCTGTAATCCCAGTGCTCAGGAGCCAGAGACAAAGCTGGCTAAATGGGCGAGCTCTGGGTTCAAGTGAGAGTCTCTGTCTTGGGAAATAAAGGGGAGAGAGAGCAAGGAAGATGCTTGGCCAGATGTGGTGGCTCATGCCTCTACTACCAGGGCTCAGGAGGCTGAGGTAGGAAGATCACCATGAGTTCAAGGGCCAGCCTGGACTACAGAATGACTTTCAGGTTAGCCTAGGCTAAAGTGAGACCCTGCCTCCAGAAAAAAAAAAAGGAAGAAACCTGATGTTAACCTCTACCTCCATATACATGCATGTGCAAACATACACACCACACATATGTGCCAAAGTTAACATTTGGCAATACAGAAAAGTATGTAAAACATTCAAACAGTTTAAAATTATGAAAACAGTGTAAGCCAGGCATAGTGGCTTGGAACATTTATAACCCCTACATAAAGGAGACTGAGGCATGAGTTTGAGGTCAACTTGGCTACACAGTGAGACCCTGCCTCAAAACAAAAACAGGAAAAAACAAAACATCAAAAGAGAAAACAAAGGTGTAGCTACTGCCCAGTCAAGAAAGAAAACATTTGCCGCATGTTGGAATGTGGCTCGGAGGCAGAGAGCGATTGCTTAGCCTAGGTAGAGAAGGGCCTTGGGCTCCAACCCCAACACTAGAGAAAAAAAGAACATTGCAGCCGTGCGTGGTGGCGCACGCCTTTAATCATCTCCACAGCCTCTGTCCATCTTTATTGAGATGGGGTCTCTCAGAAGCTAGACTTGCTGGTCAGTGAGCAATCCTGTCTCCACCTTCCCAGCGCTGGGATTACGAGCATGTCACCATACCTGGCTTTTTTTTTTTTCCAAAGCAGGGTCTCATTCTAGCACAGGCTAACCCGGAATTTACTCTAGTCCCAGGCTGGCCTTGAACTCAGTGATCCTCCTACCCTGCCTCTCTCCTGGGCTTAAAGATGTGCACCACCATACCCAGCAGCTTTTATGCAAACTCTAGAGATCAAACTCAGGTCCTCATGGTTGTGAGGCAAGCCCTTTACTGACTGAGCCATCTCCTAGCCTCTCCTGTTAGATGTTGATAACCCATGCCTAGGCCTGGTGTGGTATTAGGCAGGAGCTGTTTCCTTGGACTCTGGCCCTGAGAGTTGAGTGAGTCAGTATTAAGGGAGGATTTTGCCTTCTTGCCTATTCCTGACCCACAGTCCCAGGGCAAAGGTAGGAAGGTGGTTGAGTGGTGTGTGATGCTCTGCCTTTGCTCCTCAGCTTTGGGACGCTCTCACAGAACTAGTGACAGCCACAGGCAACTACAGCAACTACAGACGCCGGCTGGCAGCCTGTGTGGGCTTCCGTTTCCCCATCCTGGGTGTGCACCTCAAGGACCTGGTGGCCTTGCAGCTGGCCCTGCCTGACTGGCTGGACCCTGCCCGGACTCGGCTCAATGGGGCCAAGATGAAGCAGCTCTTCAGTATCCTAGAGGAGCTGGCAATGGTGACCAGCCTGCGGCCACCTGTGCAAGCCAACCCTGACCTGCTGAGTCTGCTCACGGTAAGGCGCTGGGCACCATATGTTGGCAGCTGCACCTGCTGTAGCTGTGGGTTTGCTGGGTTCTGCCCAGGGCACTGAGGTCCAGCCTGGGCTCTGAGGCTTGGCCAGACCCTTCGATGGTTCCAAGCTCAGGCTGGGACAGTGGCCTGAAGTCAGATCTCAACACTGCTGTGTCTACTGTGGTCTGGGTTTGAGGCTGGGCCTAGGTCCTGGATCTTGGCTGGAGGAGTTCCTGGCAGTGGTTGTATTCTTGGCTTTAGGACTAAGGACTAAGCTCCAGATTCTTTTTTTTTTTTTTTTTTTGGTTTGTCAAGGTAAGGTATCTCTCTAGCACAGGCTGGCCTGGAACTCATTTTGTAGTCCCAGGCTACTTTCAAAATCATAGTGATAAACCGGGCATGGTGGCGCATGCCTTTAATCCCAGCACTCCTGAGGCAGGTAGGAGGATCGCCGTGAGTTCAAGGCCACCCTGAGACTACATAGTGAATTCCAGGTCAGCCTGGGCTAGAGTGAGACCCTACCTCGAAAAACAAAAACAAAACAAAACAAAAAATCATAGTGATCCTCCTACCTCTACCTCCCAAGTGCTGGGATTAAAGGCGTGCCCCATGCCATCATGCCTGCTCTAAACTCCAGATTCTGTGGGCATAGAGAGTATCTAACATATAATAAATTATTTTATTTTATTATTATATTTTGATACCATGTCACTCTGTACCACAAGCTGGCCTGAATTCACTGTGGAGCACAGACTTACCTTGAACTCGTGGCAGTCTTTTTAAAAAAAATATTTTATTTATTCATTTTCATGCAGAGAGATACAGAGAGAGAGAGAGAAGAGAGATAGAGATAAAGAGAGATAGCACCAGGGCCACCACTTTGTGGGTCTGGCTTATGTGGGTCCTGTGGAATTGAACCGGCAGCCTTAGGCACTGGAGGCAAGTGCCTTAACCTCTGGGCCATCTCTCCAGCCCTCATGGCAGAATTATTGCCTGAACCTGAGTGCTGGGATTATAAGCATTAGTTACTATGACTGGCTCTGAACAAAGTTCTGACCTTGGCCTTGCACTTGATCTGGAGGTTTTGAAGGGGCAGTGGGTTCAAGGCTAGAGCTAGACCTGGTTCTAGATGCTGGGCTAGGTTGAAGTCAGCTTGGGCTACATGGTGAGACCCTGCCTCAAAACAAAAACAGAAAAAAATGGAATGGGCTTGCAGTGGCTTCTGGGCTCTGGATGGGGTGGGGTTGAAGTGGGAGCTGGATTCTGCAGAGCAGGTGCCTGCGTTCTGATGGTATTGTGGCTGAGATCTTGGGAGTGCATTATGTTCAAGGTTTGGGGCCCAGCTGTGGTCTGCTCTGTGCGCTGGCCATTGGGGTGTCTTCTAAGATGGCCTTTGCCTGAGTATAGCTTCTGCACCAGGCTCTGGGCTGAGTGGTGGCCTCCTGGTGTCCCTGAGGCTTTGGCTTGAGGCTTCTGTGAGAAAGAGCATCAGGGGTCAGGGGTCAGAGGATATGACCAAACATGTGTGTCCCAGGTGTCCCTGGATCAGTACCAGACTGAAGATGAGCTATACCAGCTGTCCCTGCAGCGGGAGCCACGTTCCAAGTCCTCGGTGAGACAGGGACCCTATGCCCCCCTTTTGTTCTCCTGAGAATCTCAGTGCCAGGACAGCAAGGGCTCTTCCAAGCTACCACACCCACCTGCTTGTCCAACAGAGGCCTGAGGGGGGACAATGACCTTGCGCAGTTTCCCTCTCTGCTTCTCTAGGACTCTGTACTCTTTCCAAATATGGCCCTAGCTCAGGTCTGACCCTTCCCACAGCCAACCAGCCCCACCAGCTGCACCCCACCTCCCCGCCCCCTGGTGCTGGAGGAGTGGACCTCTGCTGCCAAGCCCAAGCTGGACCAGGCCCTTGTGGCAGAGCACATTGAGAAGATGGTGGAGGTGAGAGGCCTGGAGGCTCGGCTTGGTGGGTCGGGGGAAGAGTCCATGGGTGGAATTTGGTCTGGGAGCCATCCATCACAAGTGTCATATCCAAGGGTAGGAGCTCTGTCCCCAGGAGGCACAGGGCATACCAGACTAGCCGTTTTGCTATGGTGAAGGGAGTGGTGTGGTGGCTGAGACATCTTTGACACCTTTCATAACATAGACTGGGCCTTTGAGGAGGGATAGACCCTGAGGTTCCTCCAATTGTCCTTTCTTCTTGTCTGTATGTCCCTCTGTGCACTCCAGTCTGTGTTCCGGAACTTTGACGTTGATGGAGATGGCCACATCTCACAGGAAGAGTTCCAGATCATTCGGGGCAACTTCCCTTATCTCAGCGCCTTTGGGGAGCTGGACCAGAACCAGTGAGGAGGGATGGGGACTTGGGGGGGGCAAGGCACTAACCCACTTCCCCCTGGGCTGCAGTTCCTGTGTGTGCAGAGGGCAAGGCCTTGCCTGGGAAGCTGCCCACAGGGTGGGGCTGCTATGCTTTGGGGTGAGAAGGCTGCCAGCTGTAGAGGTACAGTGTTACCTCACTAATTCAGATAGATGGGGGCTCTTCCTCCAGAGTCTTGCAAAGACTGTGGCCTGGGGACCATTTCTCTAGGAATGGTGTTTTATTTGTAGATCTTGCAGCTGGCAAAAGTGTGGGCCAGTGGAGCCCCTAGGTAGCAGGTTTTAATGAATAGATAAGAAAGGGCTGTAATTAGCAGCACCCACTTGCTTATCCACAATTCCTATGCTGACAGTTTGGAAGAGCAGCTGGCTCTCTGAAGTAGGTTAAATGTGCCCCCTGCAACCATGTTTATGCCTCATTTTTGCTGAGCAGACAAAACCCCAATCAAAATCTCGTGTTTCCCAGGTTGATCCATTTTAACTGTGATCTGTATTTCAGAGCTCTGTTGTTTTTAAGTTGAGATGTGGCTCAATGCTTGCCTGGCATGCACGGAGCCCTAGGTTCAATTGCTAGCACCACATAAACCATGTTGGCATGCCCTGAAATTCCAGCACTAGGGAGGTAGAGACAGGAGGATCAGAAGTTCAAGATCATCTTTGACTACCTAGGGAGTTTGAAGCTAGTCTGGAGCCTCTCTCTTTCATTCATTCGTTATATATATAAAAACGTAAACAACAAAATTCAACTAGTAAGATAAATTCTTAGTGACCAGAGTGTTTAAAGTAAGAAATGAATGTTCCCTTCTTCTTCCCTAACCGATATTAAGGGCAATGCATATACCCTTCCAGTCTTTTTCTTCTCTTTTCCCTCCTCTCCATTACCTGTTCTCTCCTTTTTTTAAATCATTTTTAAATTAAATTAAAACATTTTTGAGGAAGGGTCTCACTAACTCAGGCTCTCCAGTGATAGTTTTCTATTTTTTTTTAATTTTTAAAATTTATTTGTGGAGAGAGAGAGTATATGGACATACCAGGGCCTCTTGACACTGCAGACAAACTCCAGATGCACAGGCCACTTTGTGCATATGGCTTTAAGTGGGTGCTGGGGAATCAAGCCTCGGCCATCAGGCTTTGCAAGCAAGTTCTTTCAACTGCTGAGCTATCTCTCCAGTCCCTCTTTTCCTTTTTCTTTTTTCTTTAAAATGTTTTATTTATTTGAGAGAGAGAGAGAGAGAGAGAAAATGAATATGGGTGTGCCGGGGCCTCCAGCCACTGCAAACGAACTCCAGATGCATGTGCCACCTTGTGCATCTGACCTTCTGCTCTACAGGCAAGAGCTTTAGCCTCTGAGCCATATATCTATCCCCTCTTTTTCTTGTCTTTTCTTTTTCTTTTCTTTCCTTCCTTCCTTTCCTTTCCTTCCTTTCCTTTCCTTTCCCTTCCCTTCCTTCCTTCCTTCCTTCCTTCCTTCCTTCCTTCCTTCCTTCCTTCCTTCCTTCCTTCCTTCCTTCCTTCCTTCCTTCCTTCCTTCCTTCCTTCCTTCCTTCCTTCCTTCCTTCCTTCCTTCTTTCCTTCTTTTCTTGAGACACATTCACCCTCTGCAATCCAGGCTATCTTGAACTCCCAGTGTAGATCGTACTGGCTTTGAACTCATGGTGATCTGCCTACTGGGATTATAGGCATGAGCCACTACTTTAGGATTTTTTTTTGAGGTAGGGTCTTGTTCTAGCCCAGGCTGACCTGGTCTCCGGCTCAAACTCATAGCGATCTTCCTACCTCTGCCTCCTGGGTGTTGGGATTAAAGGCATGTGTATCACCGTGCCCCATTCTTTATGTTTTTTAAAAAAATTATTTAAATATTTTCAATCAGAGTGAGAAAGAGAAAGAGAGAGTGAAAAAGAGAGTTTGGGCATGCCAGGGCCTCTAGCTGCTGCAAAAGAACTCCAGATGCATGTACCACTTTGTTCATCTGGCTTTATGTGGGTACTGGGAAATCAAACCAGGGTTGTTAGACTTTGCAGGCAAGCACCTTAACTGCTCTCTCCAGCCCTGTTTTTTTTTTTTTTTTGTTGTTGTTGTTGTTTTCATTTTGATTTTTTGAGGCTCTCATGACCAGGAATTCACTGACCAGGAATTCACTATGCAGTTTCAGGCTGGCCTCGAACTCACAGTGCTTCTCCTACCTCAGCCTCCCAAGTGCTGGGATTAAAGGAGTGCACCACCATGCCTGGCATGTTTTTGTGTTTTGAGACAGTTTCTCATACTGAAGCCCAGGTTGGCCTGAATCTCAAAGCAATCCTGCCTCCTTGCCTCAGCCTCTGGAGTGCTTACAGCTGTGCACCACCATCCCTGCTCCGCTCTTCCTCCACGGACCCCCACCTGTGGTACTGGGGATTGAACCCAGAGCCTTGTGCACGCTAGCTGCCATTGAGCCTGCTTTTGTATTTGTTTCCACTAATGTATATTTCCATGAAGATTCATGTGGAATTACCTCACTCTTGTGTTTATTTACTTTGTAGTGTGGGGGCTTGAACCCAGGGCTAGGCAAATGCTCTACCTGTGTAAATCCCCACCCTGCGTCATTCCTTAGAGCAGCTACCATTTACCTAGCATCCTCTGCAGATGTAGGTGTGGACTGGTCCAGCATTGCACTATAATTATCCAACATGCCGCTGGGAACACCTTTGTATCCTGGCACTCAGGCCAGCATTTCTAGAGGAGAAATTCCTAGAAGTGGAATCATTGGATCAAAAGTTAGGCTCATTTGATCGTAGGAAAAAGATTGCCAAACTGACCTCAGACAAGGTTGCACCAGGCTGCACCCCATCAGCAGCTCCCAAGTGCCTGTGTCTCAGCCTCCTTGCCAAGAGTGGAGGCTATAATGAGCTTGACAGTTCTGCCAGTTTCCTTGGCAAATGGTGTCTTGGTTCAGTATGACGTTCTTTCACAGAAAGAATGGGACTATCTATTCATATGTTTATTGGCCACATATTTCTTCTGTGAATTGTTCATATTCTTTGTCCATTATTCTGCTGACGTTGTTAGTCTTTTTCTCATTGATTTTTAGAATCTGTGTTAATGGATATTAACCCTTTGCTGTGGAATGTGTTTACAAATATTTTCTCCCTGTCATTCATGTTGTCTTTTTTTCACATAAAATCTTTAAAAGTTTCGGTGTTCAATGTCAGTCATTTCTTCTTCTTCTTCTTCTTCTTTTTTTTTTTTTGGTTTTTCGAGGAAGGGTCTCACTCTAGCCCAGGCTGACCTGGAATTCACTCTGTAGTCTCAGGGTGGCCTTGAACTCACGTCAGTCTTCCTACCTCTGCCTCCCGAGTGCTGGGATTAAAGGCGTGCGCCACCACGCCCGGATCAATGTCAATTATTTCTTTTATGGCTTCTTTGATATGTGTTACGTATAGAAAACCCCTCAGGATTAAAAAGGTATTCTCATTATCTTTTTTGATACTTTTATGATTTTATTTTTCATCAATGATTTTGATTCCATTAGGATATAGTTTTCATGCATAGCATGAAGTTAAAATACTTTATTTTAGTTTCTTAAATGGCCAGTTGTCCCCATGCTCCATTGAGGTGAGATTATAGAACTACATGTTCAGTAGGTGGGGATTTCAAGCAAGGAATAGCTCTGATGGAATGAGCCATCAAAAGATAACTAAAGAATAGAGGTGGAGCCGGGCGTGGTGGCGCACGCCTTTAATCCCAGCACTTGGGAGGCAGAGGTAGGAGGATTGCCATGAGTTCAAGGCCACCCTGAGACTGCATAGTGAATTCCAGGTCAGCCTGGACTAGAGTGAGACCCTACCTCGAAAAACCAAAAAAAAAAAAAAAAAGAATAGAGGTGGGTGGCACATTGGGAGGTGGAGGCAGGAGGATCAGAAGTTCAAGGCAGACTTGGCTACACAGTGAGTTGGAGGCTAGTCTGGGATACATGAGACCCTGCCTCAAAACAAAGCAAAACAACAATAAAAACATTGCTGGAGATGTGGCTTAGTTGGTAGAGTGCTTGTCAAGCATATACTCAACCCTAGGTTTGAGTCAGCATTGCAAAAACAGTGTGGAATTGCATGTAATCCCAACATTTGGGAGGTGGAGGGAGGAGATCAGGAATTCAGGGCTTCTGCTGTACATCGAGTTTAAGGCAGCTTGACAGCCTGGGATAGATGCATGTAACCCTGTGTTAAAATGAAAGAAATGAGGGCTGGAGAGATGGCACTTGGCTGAAAAGCCTAACCATGCAGGTTAGATTCCCCAGTACCCATGTAAAGTCAGATGCACAAAGTGGCACATGTATCTGGAGTTCATTTGCAGTGACTGGAAGCCCTGGCACACCCACTCTCTCTCCCTCTCTTCCTCTCTCTCTCTCTCACCATCTCTCTCTCTGCTTGCAAATAAAAATATTTTTTTAAAAAGAAAGGTGCACACCTTTAATCCCAGCACCCAGGAAGCAGAAGTAGGAGGATTCCTGTGAATTTGAGGCCAGCCTAGGACTACAGAGTGAGTTCCAGGTCAGAACCTACCTCAAAAACAAACAAAATATAAAGAAAGAAAAAGCGGCTGAGAATCTACCTAGCCACAGGGACACTTGCATGCAAATCTTCATGACGATATAGATGGCATAGGAAGTATTATTATGCCATGTGGGTACCAGCCCCAGGTCACATGGCTGGGAAGTAGCTTTGAAATTGAGGCCTTTACCCAGAACACATGCTCCTTCTGCCCTAAAATACATCCTGAAGTGAAAAGAGACCTTTGGGAGGTTCCAGGTTCAGTGTAAACTCAGAGTCACAGGTGCAGCCAACCCTAATCTTAACCTGGCCCCAGAGTTTATCATGGTTTTCAATCCTCAGGACACCCCAGACAGAGGTGGAGGTGTGGCTCCTGAGACTGAGGACCTCAAGGGAAAGCACCAGCCTTTTTAGCTGACACCCCTAAGGAGGGAATCCGAGGAAAGTGCCGGCCAAGCTCACACTAGTGGCAGGTGGTGCTACAAGGATCTGGCTTCAAGCCTAGTGTTTTCCTCTTTGCTGCACAGAAGGTTCAAAGTCATGAGCTCAGTGAAGATCTTTTTCCCAGTGGGGTGGGGGCATGGGCACTAGGGAGGAGGCCAGCAGTGCCTGGGGGAGGGGAAGAGGAGCTGAGGCACCTCCATACCCACCAGGGATGGCTGCATCAGCCGGGAAGAGATGATCTCCTATTTCCTGCGCTCCAGCTCAGTGCTGGGTGGTCGCATGGGGTTCCTTCACAACTTCCAGGAGAGCAACTCCTTACGCCCGGTCGCTTGCCGCCACTGCAAAGCCCTGGTGAGCATCCCTACCCCGACTTTCCTGCTCATAGCACAAATCTCAAGCCCTGACCTGTCCATCCATTCCTCATCCTTCTGTTGGCCCAGCCCCTCTCATAAGGCTAAGTAATTCCACCTGCCTCATAAAAAAACCAACTATTTGCAAGCAGAAAGTGGGTGGGGTGTGGAGAGGGGGAGAATGAATGGGTGCTCTAGGCCTCTAGCCACTACAAACAAACTCCAGATGCATGTGCCATTTTTTGCATCTGGCTTTACATGGGTCTGCAGGCTTTGTGAGTGCCTTTAACCACTGAGCTATCTCCCCAGCCCTCCACCTGCCTCTACGGTTTCAGTTCTGCTTGTAGACCCGAAGCAGGCTGTAAGCCCCCAAGCCCTGCGATTGGGAAGGAGGAGTTACTGGTCACCTCTAAAACCCTAACCCCTCAGCCTGGCCCCCTTCTCTATTGCAGATTCTGGGGATCTATAAGCAGGGCCTCAAATGCCGAGGTAAGATGGAATGCACGGCAGAGCTGCTGGACTGAGGATTTTTGGAAGTTACTATTTGGGTGGGGATCTATATTTTGATGGGGTGATTGCCAGGAAGTGAAGTGTATTGGAACCAGAAAGACATGATGAAGTGAAGGGAGTAGCCTTTAAAAGGGGGTTTATTTTGGGGAGGCAGCTGCCCAGGAAAAGATAACATTGGAGGGGGCATAGACTGGTAATTAAAATGAAGAGAGCACTTTGGAAAGAGGCTCTTATTTTGGTGAGGTGGCTTCTCAGGAGGAAGCCACCCTGGGAGAAGTGCAGGCTTGCAGGGTGGGAGGGAGGGTTTTCTTATCCGTGACCCAGGCTGGGCTCCTTGCCTCCCCAGCCTGTGGTGTGAACTGTCACAAGCAGTGCAAGGACCGCCTGTCCGTGGAGTGTCGCCGCAGGGCCCAGAGTGTGAGTGTTGACAGCTCAGCTCACTCACCTTCACCCACGCACAGCCACCATCGGGCCTTCAGCTTCTCGCTGCCCCGTCCGGGCAGGCGCAGCTCCCGTCCCCCAGGTAAGGGAGACTCTTCCAGTAAGTAGCAGGAGAAGGCAGGCCATCAGGGACAGCCTGCTAACTTCCACAGGATAGAAGCTGGTCCAGAGTTAGTGATTCTCTTGTTTGGGTGGGAGTGTGGAGGAGAGTTGATCTGGGGAGATAGCTCAGTCAGTAAAGGGCTTGTCTTGCAAAGCACGAGGACCTGAGTTCAACCCCCAGGACCCACGTAAAATGCAAGGCATGGTGGTGTGCACCTGTAATCCCTCTGCTGGGGAGGAAGAGACAGGAGGCTCCCTGGGGCTCAACGACCAGCTGGTCTAAACTAATGGATGAATCCCAGGCCAGTGAAAAGAGGTGGGTGACATTTCTGAAGATGATGCCAAAGGTTTTCTTCTGACCTGTGTGTGCACGCGCACACACACACACACACACACACACACACACACACACACACCCCGAAGAGTTGGATTGATTAAGGGTGCCAAAAGGTGGCCAAGGAGCCCTTGAGTTTCTGAGAATAGGGAGAATACAGACTCTAACTCAAAAACTAAGTAGCCGGGCGTGGTGGCGCACGGCTTTAATCCCAGCACTCAGGAGGCAGAAATAGGAGGATCGTTGTGAGTTCAAGGCCACCCTGAGACTACATAGTGAATTCCAGGTCAGCCTGGGCTAGAGCGAGACCCTACCTCAAACTCCCTCCCAGGTCCCTCAACAAAGTATGAAGTAATAAAGGCTTCAAGATCCCAGCTGCACTCTTATTTTGCTATGGGGATTGGAGGAGTTATCTGAGCCATTTGCCTGCATCCCCTTTGTGGAGCCCCTGAGAAACCCTTTGCCTGATAAGCTCCGGTGGTTGTCTTGGGGTCTCTGGTGGGTTTTGATCAGTTTGCGGAATGACGACTCTTCAAGTGATTCTTTTGCTGAGAGCAATCTGAAAAGCTAAATTAAACTGGGGTCTAAGGCAATTTGACCACAACCATTTGGGTTGGCATAAGTCCTCAAAAATAGAAAAGATAAAACGTTTGCATTGAGCCTTCCAGAAATGCTGGGGTCTAAAATGTGAAATATACACAAAATTGACATTTAAGCAAACTGCAGGGACAAATCTGTGGCTGCAGAGAAAGCTGCGGCCGAAAGAAACTTAGAAAAGCCTCAAAAATGGGGTCATTTGGTCATCGGGAGAATTGATTTTTATGGAGGATGGGTTGGAGAGAGGGATGGGAGCCCCCTGTGACAGTTGAGGGGTATGGAGGTCCCAAGGGCCCAGGGTGGGTATTGCTGACAACTCTCCCCCTTCTCCCCTCCCCAAAGAGATCCGAGAGGAGGAGGTGCAGGCTGTAGAAGACGGAGTGTTTGACATCCACTTGTAAGAGATGGTGAGTCCCCCATGGAGGGCTGGGGTGGCTGGGGGAGGGGGAGAGCTGGGAAATGGGGGCTTCCTCTAAATGGCCCATGCATATGTGCTCTTACTTTGATAGTGTGCGTGTGTGTGTGTGTGTGTGTGTGTGTGTGTGTGTGTGTGTGAGAGAGAGAGAGAGAGAGAGAGATTGTCTTGCTCATGATTTCTGTTTTTCTCTTCCCAGCTATGACTGACCAAGGACTCATTCCTGCCTGGGAGAAAACACTCGGAGCTCAGCGGGGAGCTGGGGCTCTTGGGGCAGGAGGCTGGGGCCAGGGGTGGGGGTGAGGGCAGCATGCGGTGAGGTCAGGGCCAGGGCTGGTGTCCCAAAGGTTGTATAGACTCCTGTGAATATTTGTACTTTCCAGATGGAATAAAAAGGCCTGTGTAATTAATCTGGACCATCAGCCTAGAACCCTGGGTTGCTGTACTTTTAGGAACTACATGCTGTGATCCAGAACTCTGGGAGTATGCAGGCTGCAATCTCATGTGGGTCTGGAATCTTTGAGGATGGAGCCTTAGAACTGGAAGCCCTGAGAACAGAAAAATCTTGAAGGGATCTAGAATTGGAGGAGTCTAGAATCTTGGCAATCTAAGCCTTGACAATAGTGTACTCTGTACTCTAGAATTGATAGGCTCAGTGTAAGAAGAGTTTTCAAAGCATAAGCAAAACCTCTTTGTGTGACAATTAGCTTTTTAAGCCAAGGCTTGAATACTTACTCCAGTGACAGGGTGCTCTGCCTGAGTCCTCCTGGGAGGGAGAGGGCAGCCCAAGGTGCTGGCTGGGGAGGATGGACACAGGAAAGGAATGGTGGGGACAGCTAGGGCTGGCCTGTCTCAGGGTGGGGGCTGAGCTCCTTGGTCATGCAGCCTTTGGGCCTGAAGCTGCAGCTGCCGGAAGGACAGTGACTTCCAGAGGAAATGCATATTGATCCTGTGCTCAGCCTCCGGAGGTCTCTTCTAACCCAGCTTTCTTCCCTCCTGAGCTGACAACACCAAGGGCTTAGGGGGCAAAGGGGGTGGGTCGCCACTGCCTGATGAAGGCCAAGGCCACTTCTAAGGTTGGTTTGGGCCTGGAGGGTGGCCTGGGAGTCTCAAAGGTTCTGGACCCTTGTCAAGCAGTCTCTGGGGTCAGGAGGTTCCAGACAGCAGAGCTGAGAGCAGGGACTACTTCCTCAAACTCAGGGGTATTTTGTAGCATCTTTGGGATTGTTCTGGGGGTAGAAGTGAGAGCAGCTCAATGTCCACCTGCACAGCAGACTTGGAAATGGCCTTAGCTCCTCCTGACAGCTCCCCAGTGAGTGTGCCCCTCCAGGGTCCCCCACTTCCTGTCCATTTCTACCTTTCCACCTCACTTCCCTTTGCCTCCTGTTCCTTATTTTGGGTCACCCCCTTCTCCCTTCCTGTCACAGCTTATTCCTCATTGGGTCCCCTGTTCTGCCCCTCCTCTGTCCTCAGCCCCCTCCTGCCCTTCCCCCTCTTGAGGCTGTAATATCCGTTTCACGATTTGGGGGCTGAGTTGCTATAACAACAGACAGTGATTGTGTTGTGAAGAGCAGCTCGCTCCTGCGCTGCCCGCCAGCCACCCGCCCGCCCGCCCGCCTGCCCGCTCGGCTCTGCCACGGCCCCGGGCCCTGCAGCCTGGTGGGCTCACCCTGCAGCCCCAGCCTGGCCTCTTCCCACAGTGTGTATGTGTGTGTGGCCTAGTGCTCAACTCTGCCCCGCCTGGGATGTGACGTGTGCCTGTCTTTCTATTGTCGCATGTGTCAGAATTGATGTTGGAGCTTCACATTGTGTGCGCAGAGACATGCACACTGTATTTATTGCGTTTCCTGTCCCTTGTGTGTCCCCACTGGCCTGTGTGCCCTTCCCAGGGGAGAAGGGTGTGTACTCAGCTCCTCCCCCAGGGCTCACAGCTGGTGGAAGCCTGTGTGTTTTAGGGGTGTGTGTCTTGAAGTGGTGGGTCCCAACTCCATCAGGGCACTGGATCTTGGACTTTTCTAGAAGGTAGCTTGTGGGAGGAGGGTTGAAGAGATGTGGCAGTGGCCAGGTGACCTTTCCTGCCCTTGATGGGCAACGCTAAGAATGGGGGCAGGAAACGAGTGCTCACTTTCATCTCCCTTCCTACTCAGAACCTCAGGGGCTGAGGGTTGTCTTGGAGTCGCTGCACATGTCTTTCCCTCTGGGTTTTAGTGTATGTGTGGCCTGTCAGAACAGGGTGGGACAGTGGGTTGTGGGGTCAGACAGCCAATTTTACATCCGTAGGTCCTGACTCAGCAGTTCCCATCCTCTGCATCCTCTAGTGGCCTTGGAAGGGGCAGCTTGAGGGTCTCTCCAAGGTCAGAGTAGGTACCAAGTCTCGGACCTGGCTCATCTCCCTAGGACACACACCCTGCGGCTGGGTCTCCTCACTCACAGACAAGCAAAGGGAAGTCCCCTTCAGGAAGAGGCTACATTCATCCATTCAGGAATTGTTCACTCTCTGCAAGGTGTCTGGGGGGGGGCAGGGTGACCCTTTGGCAGGTCCTTTATGCACCTGTCCCCTGGACACATGTTTACCCTTGATTGTGTAGGCACGTGTGTGCTCTTGAGTGAGCATATGCTTCTGGTGGGCATTTCTGCAGTGTCCCTTTGTGTCTCTTTGAAATGCTGTGCACACATGGATAGGTGTGCATGCACATGGCTGTGTGCCCCATGTGCATCCGCATACATTACTGGTTGGACGAGTGTTCTTGCATATTGCCTCTGGCTAAGGAAATGCCAACTGCCACCAGCTGTGCTGATCACAGACCCTGCAACAGAAATCAGAATCCTGGAGGGAGCTGGCAAAATAGTCTGCCACACACCTACATCCACACCCATGCCCACACACTGTTTCAGTCAGAAGCTCGGTATCCGACTGAGCTATGGTATACACACTAGGTGCCAGGTTCATCTTTTCTAAGCTAAGTGAGTAGAGGAGGGTGACCTCACACTCACCATCAGATGCTCTCACTGGGAACCTGCCCTCTTCTAAAACATGGTTGCCAGCAGGGTGTGGTGTCACACACCTTTAATCCCAGCACTGGGAGGCAGAGGTAGGAGGGTCGCTGGGAGTTAGAGGCCAGCCTGAGATTGAATAGTGAGTTCCAGGTCAGCCTGGACTAGAGTGAGACCCTACCTCGAAAAAACTCAAAAACATTAACAAAACAAAACAAACCACGGTGGGCGCTGGAGCATAGAGAAGGGGGCTAATACAGTCTCCCTCAGTAACCAGGCAGGAGCAGTCGCAAGCCTGCCTCTGACCTACTCCTACTCCAGCTCAGCCTTTTAAGTTAGGTCAGTTAAGAAGCTGGCTTCAAACTCTGGGATTCCCAGGAGGCTGGGCTGGGAAACCCCACACCTCCTAGGTCTACCTACTCTGACTCTATCTCACTTTTCCCCTTCCCCCAAATTTGTCCTTATCCAAGCAAAGCTACTTGCTCCTCAGTTCTGGGGGCCCCCAGGTAAGCTGCTTTGGTAGTGAATGTGTGTGGAAAGCCACCAGCGGCCAGGGTCCCCTCTCCTGGGCTCCCCGTAGCCCGGGGCCGCCTCAGGGCACAGCCAGCAGAGGGCGCAGAGGCCCGGGCCCCGCTCGGCTCCTGCTCCTCCGTGACCCAAGTCCGGGTTCGAGCCACAGCTTTGGTTTCTCTGGGCCCTGGGAACTATCCTAGGGACCCTCCAGCAGGAGGAGGTGGGTGTGGGATCCGAGGGCCTGACCCAGCGGCGAGAGACTAGGAGTCCTGGGTTCCCGGGAGACACTGAGGCTGGACTGGGACTTGCCTGGTTGAGAGGCCCGGGCGTCTGGCTAAGGACTTGGAGAGGCGGGGACGAGCTCGGATGCCCCGGGGCCGGGACGCCGGGGTCCCGCGCGGGGGAGGGAGGTGGGCCGGTGGAGCCGCGGGACGGATGGCTTCTGCGTCTTCCCATTGGGCGCGTCGCCTGTCCGTCAGTACACCGTGGCCCAATACGCGTGTGCCGGGGGCGGGCCCTGGTGCTGATGCTGCCGTCAGTCGGTGTTGCAGGGATGCGGCGGCGGGAGCAGCCGCCCTGACTCGCTCGCCGAGCATCCTCCTCCTAGCGGCACCGCGGCGGGCGGGCGGGCGGGCGGGCGGGCGGG